>JAVSBU010149414.1:0-12684 GCA_033118015.1 Loricariichthys derbyi
GGCATTTTTCATAGAGCAGAAGCTCATATTGATGGAATTATATAGTAACGAATAAACTTTCAACTCTGTAATTGTTTATACTATTTCTACATCCTTTAATATATTTTACATAACAAAATACAAATTTTAAAGTTTACAAGGAGACGTTTTACACAGGGGTAATAAAGCCGAAGAGCAAATGGAGAGTCATTTATGTTTAATTCCTGTTGTATTTTACGCTGCAAGCTGGTGTTTCAGGAGAGAGTAGGGAACTGCGAAGTGTGCAGAACCACACTCGTTTCTCCCCTCGTGTTGTCACCATTCCTTCATGGTTAGAAACAAAATTCTCAAGTCAAAACTAATATTTAATAATAAATTTAGTAACAAAATCAAACCACAGATTTTATGTGGAACATTCCAGTATTTATCTTCTCCTATGCTGCAGGTCTGGATAAGATCGAGTTCCTGCAGAGCCACGAGAACCAGGAGATCTACCAGAAGGCATTTGACCTGATTGAGCATTACTTTGGGGTGGAGGAGGAGGACGCCAGCCTCGCCCCTCAGGTGGATCAGAGCCAGGACCAGTACATCTTCCAGCAGCACCAGGGCCCCATCGATCGCTTCCAGCTCTGAGTCCCTCCCTCTGACCATCCTGTGTACAGCGAGATGCAGTCTCTTGTCCTGTCTGAGCAGAAAGACGCCCCTCGGCTCAGACTGTCTGACTCCGGTGTGAGCCCTGATATCGTAACGATATCTCCAGTTTATTATTATTAATATTATTATTATTATTATTCAGACATTGGCACTGGTGTTCCCCCTAAACCCCAATGCTCCCCTGAAATGTGAAACTACCTCTGTAATGGTCAGCAGGTACGCTGCCAGTCCAGTTCTCTCGCTCTGTGAAATACACACTGCTGTACACACTTTATCCTGGACTCCAGAGAGCAGGCGTGTGTCCGTGTTAAAGTAACACACACACTGCGCTGCTGTTCAGACTAGAATTGACGGGTGACCGCAGAGAACTCGTTTTCCTGATTGGCTCATAATATATAAATATTTGCTCTGATTCACAGGTGCTGGAATTCCAGCGCAGTGATGAGAGGAACTTCACCAAGCGTTATTACAAGTGTACTTAGAAATCGCTTGCCCCGCCTTTAAAGATGCTAACATTACCTCCATACGGTTAGAGAAATCGTTTTTTTGAAGGAAGGAATAATCTTTTCATCTCTATTTCTTGTATTGCTTTCTGTCTATTTCCTGATGTCAGTTCAGTATCAGTGCTTTGCTGGGAGTTCAAATAATTAATCATGTTAATCACATTTGTTGCTTGAGCCTGTTTGGTCCTGAGGAAGATCTTGGGGCAGAATGCATGATTCTTACAGATTACAGAATCTCTGAATGTTCTCTAAGTGACCCCGCCCCAACTTACCCTTTAGTGGTCAAAAATCTTTGCTTTTTCTGTCACCAAATTCTTTAGTGCAAGAATCTTGCTCAAGGGCTAAACAGTTTCAAGATGATGAACCTTCCTATCATTAGTCCAGATCTTTAGTATGAGCACAGCCATTGCCCAACCTAGAGAATAAGCTAAATTCCTAAGAACGTCGTTTCTTACGGTGCACAAAAAGTCCCTGCCTTTTCCTCTTATTACTTTACACTTTTTTTTCTTTCCTTCCTTCAAAAATTCTTCCTTTCTAATTAAATGAACGTCGTCTACAAGTTTTGGAAATATTAGCTCTATAAAACATGGAGAAGTCGTTTAACCTCAGGTGAGGGCGTTTTGAAGTGTACACACTGTGCATGTTTAGTGTCGTAGTGTAGAACCGATTCGTGGCTCATGCCTTGTTGAGTGAATTAGGATCAGATTTGAGTTTACATCCTGATTATACTTCTTGTGAACGCATGATTATGTTGCAGTGCATATAAAAAAAAGTCATGGTTCATCATGAAATCAGATCCAGCATAAGACTTTCGATTAAAATTTTGAGCTTTCCCGGTTTGTTCCTGCCCGTCTCACCGGGCTCTCTACAGTCTTATATATTAATGCCTACGCCAGGAAGGAGGGTTAGAGAGTTCTTCCACACATTTCTTTCCTATCGGACGTTGCGGTGGCATTAAGATCAGCCCTCAGCCCAAGGTGTGAGATGGAGGAGTCGTTTCTGCTGCGCTCGGAGTTGTGTTTTTGGGACTGATCAGTTTGAACTGTGTTGTTTAAGGGGATGTGCATCTATTTCTATGGTTCCTTAACATATCTGTGGCTGGTTAGGAAATGTTTTGGCTTCTATTCATCAAAGTTGCTCCTGACGTGATTAAATCGCTTCCTTGTTTGCAATCTGTTACGTGATAGGTGGTGAATATATGACTTCAATCAAAGCACCCCACCACCAATTCATCCTGGTTATGGCTGCATCACAAATATGCAGTCTAACCCAAAATTCACTGGGTCAAGGCAGAAGTACATTGTGAACAGGGCCATGGATCGGGCTCGATGTATACACCTGTATGATGTTGTGCAGATCTGGAGCTTTCATCTATTAGGCTTCATTTAAGACCATAAGCATGAAATGATTTGTGGACACAGGCATCTGCGTCCTTCATGTCTCTTTACAGCTTTGTGCAAAATTTGGGCTGTCCTGGGTCAAATTGTTTGGGAACAACTTAAGCTAAATCTGCGTATGACGTATTTGATTAGGGTTTTCAAATTATGCCAGGCGCATTTTCCACCTACTCCACCACTCTGCGCCGTCTACTTTTTAATTTAAGTAGTGTAATTCATACATTTCCCACTAGGTGTCAGTCATAACTTATGATAAGGTGCCTGCTACTTTGGAACCCCCTCCCCCTGCTACTCCAAAACAATTTAAAAGCCCTGTTTGATCATTTCAACCCATTTTGGTCCACTCATGTCATCTACAGTCTCTGAACTTCACTGACCTGTTTCTGTATGGATATGTCCAGTTTAAGTCGCAAAAAGATCCCGACTTTGGACTCTTCAGCGCTTGTGTGGCGTTTGCATGGTTTTACTCCTTGTACTTCAGATTTCTTCCACACCACAAAAGCTCCTTAACTTTCTCCTATGTGAAGGTGGTGGACTAAAATCGGCATAATGCTGGTGAAAGCGACTAAATAAAATGAACCAACAACAAGGCTACAGAAAACCACAATTCACAACTAATCCTTGTATAACCTGCTACGTCATTTTCCTGCAGTGAGTGTGTATGCACGCTCCAAAAATAAAAGCTGATTCACAGACTGTGCAGAAACTGGTGGGTTTCGACGCTAACGTAATTCACCAAAATCCAGCTTTGATGAGTAAGAGAGTCATTGTTTTTGTGACTCACGATTGTCACTACCAGCGTTGTACCCTTGTTTACTTTCCCCTAATGACTCGGCAGGATTTTTTTAATCCACATCACACAGGTAAAGTGATTTTCTTTTCTTAATTACTCTATGTAATCAAAACCTTAAGCTGTTAGGCTAACAAGCTGCTGTTTTTACCTCTTCTGATTTACTCATGCTAATGGCTTAGCTTGCTAACTGCACAGCTGTTTTGGCTAGGTAACTGGTGCGCTAGTGAGTCATCTTGACTTCCTGAAGAGGCTAACTCCAGTCATCAGCTCGGTGAGCTAACTGCTAATGTTAAAAGCCATTGTCTGTGCGATTGATGCTAGAACTTTTAGCACACCAGTGAGTTTTTTCGCTAGTCATATCAGCTTGCTGTTATGCTTAAACTGTCTTGCTTGTGCTAACTCAAGTCAAAATGGGTGAATCAGCTAATCGCTAACATGGTAACATTCTAGTTTTTTAGTGCACTGACTTATCTTAACTCAACGCTGTGCTAAACGGCTGGTTTGAGTGTGATCTAGTGTTTGATGGTGTTTGCTCAATACTCACCAAACACTCACTACCTAAACTTCCTAAGTTTAACTGTCTAAAGTTCTCAATTATCCAGTGCGTTAAGCAGTTGTGTTGCAATGTAATTTCTTATCAGTTTGCAGATTCTTGCTGCATTGAAGCTTGTTTGTGCTTAGAAAGGCAAAAAAAAAGTGTAATGCTTAAAGGAAGTAAACAAGGGTGCTTTAAGGAACCAGAATCGGGACAATTAACTTTTAAGTGGGCTTTCTGCATTAAGTTTCTGCAGGACGTTGACGCTAATGCTAGGCTGTTTGTGCGGCATGCTAACGGAGCGTGTGCTAACCTAAATATTTCTCTTCAGTGTCATGGGACAATTACTCTCAGAAACGCCTTAAGTCCTGTTTGGTTACGATTTCCGCTTCTCGGCGTTTTCTGCATTAACGCTAGCCACTTTCTATCCCTGCGATTCGGTTCAATTCAGCCAAGCGGAGGTGAGTGGAGGTAACAGAAGCACATGCTGTATAGTTTTTCTAATATTTCTCATATTTGTACGATGTTTTTTCAGGGGTTTTCCTTTCCTCTCATCAAGTTGGCAGTACAGATTTGCAGTGTAAAGACGTCAGAATGTTTAAAAAATGTGTAAAAATGACGTAGAACAAATAAAATGTTCTGGTATACATTATTACTTTCCATGTACTGTCTTGTATTTGCCTATGCCAGAGTGCTTTATAGACCTGTTTTTCCTGGTCAGGGTCATCTGGTCTCCGATGCCTAGCCCTGGAGGTGTAGGTCAGTGCAGTATATCCATTTGGTTTTGGAATAAAATATTAGTTAGAATATTAGTGATATAACCTTAAAATGTTTTTGAATTGAAACCTATGTTATATTTGTGATGAATAACATTTCTTCCAGTATACAGCAGTGATATGACCACCAGCCTATTACATGTATTTGGTTCTCATTGTGCTAGCAAAATGGCTCTGACCTGTCTAGTTACCTGTACAACACTTTGTAGGTGTATATGGCACCAACACATTAGCAGCAAATAGTCCTGTAAGTTGCAAAATGTAGTTACATTGGATCACAAAGTTAGGATTGAAACCAGGAGAATTTGGAGGACAGGGCAATTTTCCTCAGTACTATAAGAAGCCATTGGCATCTGGGAATACCACTGCTGTGGAGATCATCCCTTCACTGACTCCTCTTCTTCCTATCAGGTAAGCGGCACCATCCATGTGACGTAAAAGAAACGGGACTCATCTGACCGGGCAATGTTCCATTGCGTCAAGTCATGTGACCATTAACCTTTCTGTTAGTTCAGACCGAATGGGATGACAGTCATTAATGTTAGGGGTACGAAAACTTGTGCTTATGCCTGTAAGCAGAGCAACAAAAGTAAAAGTAAACAGCTCTCAAGGTCTATGTCAAGGCATTTCTCAGAATTACAGCTTGATCGTTGTCTGGCTGTCACAGACAAGAGTTGATTGTGTGGATCAAGACGTCGTAACTGCAGAGTCTGTCCTCTTTGAGGAATTTAAGCTGAAATATAAAGGACAGATGATGAGTAATCGGCTACACCTCTGCCAGCTTCTCAAGTAAAACACTTTAATGTTAATTTCTTTTTAATCCTGCATTCAATTCAGACGGCCTGTATTATAATCTAGAAGCTGCTAGTCTGTAACAACGAGCATGCATGGTTAATCCCGCACTATCATTATAGATAGTTAAAGCTTAGATCTAATTTTAAGCGATAAAGACAAATTCAGGTAAATCCAAAGGATCACACACTCCCTACTCTATATATTGCCTGTGTGCAGGGGGTTCCTCTGAGCAATGCAGTTTTGTCCCAAGTTTCAGAAACGTGTTTGGTCTACTCGTGTTCCAGCCTTCTCTCTTTATGTTGCAAGTCAGGCCTCGGCTCACTAAAGTTGGTGTGGGAAATGAGTGAGCTATAGTCCCAAAAGATAGCAAAATTCTACCAAAAAGTATTTGCTTTCAATCTATTCACACCATCCTCATATACTTCTCTAGACAATGTATAATAGCTAATACAGTGCAAATGCTATGTAAATAATTAAGATTGTGCTACATGAAAAGGGTCTATACATTGAAACAAGAGATTTGGGGCGCATTAAGCATAATCGAGTACTTGGGGGCAGGGTAGTTTCATTCATTATTTTTCTAATGCATTTTGTCTGTTAATTGGGGAAGAAAAAGAACCATGTAATTTGATGACGTCTGTTATGGCCTGCACATCTCTTCATTGACAGATTTGGTTTCTTAGACACCTGCACTCTTATGGGAAATGTAGGTCCAACATTCTGCATTCTCAAGGTTGCTGCATTCTTCCAATGCCATCTAGGTAGGCACACCTGGACCCAGCCAACACCTAACTAGTTGACTTTTCAATTCGTTATCGTAACTATAACAATAATAATATTCCATTCATCAAATGCTCTAATTTTCTTTAATGACATAATAACAGCTGTTCAGTTTATTAAGTAAGATGATTCTCAATATAAGGTTTAGCACCTGGGTGCGTACATTGAGAGAAACACAAAAGGAACCTTTACCGAGAAACCTGTGAGTAATACGCAAGACATTTAAGAAGTAAACCTGTTTCCTTTTGGAACCATTGGAAGACAAACATGGGAAAATTTCTACGTAACGGCGCATGTGATCATCTGTGCCGCTTCAGGATTTCCCCTTCACTCAACCTGCAGAACTGGTTTGAGCAGACACATTCACTACTGTCTGTCTTTTTAGGAAACTTAGATCGGTATCTACGTTATCCTGGTTATAACATTTCCCCAGGTTTTAAGCCAGCCATTTTGTGCCGTTGGTGTTGTAACGTTTTATCTGGTTGGAGAGACCTTCAAAGTTTGGATGTTCTATAAGAAACCAGAACTTAGATAACCTTATGTACTTTCATATGCTGGAATCAGCTAGAATTTTCTGTTTGGACTGCTAACCTGAACTGGTCATGGTGGTATCACCTCTAGAGGATAAATTTCTCCGAGTGAAGGGCAAGTTGTCATACTAAGACTGCAGGTCTTTCCATCTGACCATCAGTCCACTGATTAAGTCTGTGAAACTATTTCAATCTCCTCAAGGGTTTAGCAACTTGCTCATTGTCTTTGCTGCTGCCTCACATTTAAACATGGATCCTTGCTTACAAATCTGAAAATGAACCTTATCCGCTGCAGTCATTCAGGGAGATGATTGGATGAATAGCTTCCCAGAATGTTAGAACTTTATGCTACTGAGGTCATGATTAATTATTGTGCAATATAGAAACCAGGCAACAAAATGGACCTTAGATAATTTTAGTATTTAACCAACTTCAAAACTCTTTGAACTCTTTATTAGTTACTCTGTATTTCTATATTAGAAACTGTACGTAGTACTGTGTATAGAGTTTTAATTTTAGCTTTATTATTTTACAATAGATTAATAATATTCAGTAATCACTGGCAGAAATGGAGAGTCAGCCTTAAATATTACATGACAAACGTTTATTAAAAATAAAAAACTTATTTGTAGGGTCCTGCTATGTCCAGGTTACATCCAAGCACAGAAAAAGCATATCAAACTTCATACAGCCTTAAAGAGAAGTAAAAAGTAAAAAACAAAGACAAATTAATTAAATTGGGAATATTACAAATAAAAGCAAGAAAAAAATAAAAAAAAAAGATAAAGGGAAAAGAAATGGAAAAAATTAAAGGGTAGCAAAAAAGGAAGCAAACAATCAGAAAAACACAGCAAGGAAGAAATTGAGAAATAGATAAATATGAAATAACTATTTTTAGCAAACAGGCCATGAAAGGAAGAACTTAAAATACATAAAAAGACAATGAAAAAAAGAAATAAATACATTATACCAACAACAGAATTTTTAAAGAAGACTGTTAAATAAAGAATAAATAATTTAAAACAAAGACTGGGTTAAATAGAAATTCAGAAAGAAATAGTTAATACTTTGATAAAGGGCATAATGAACAAAAACAGATTTAAAGGAATAAATTAAGTAAAAAAAAAAATTACTGATAGATAAAAAGACAGGATGAAAGGAGGAATCTTCACACTTGAAGGCTGCCCAAAAAACAAAAAAACAAAAAAAACGAACAAAAGACAGGATGGCATAAAGAGAAAGTTCATATTAAAAAGATTCTCAAGTGAGAAAGTGAAAATGGTGAATGAAAGAAGATTATTAATTAAAAATTAGCGTAAAACAAAAAGAAATGAGTGTACTGTTACTGTATTGACAAGTGACATGGTAAGAGTAAACTCTGTAACGTGACTCTTTGTAAACATGAAACTTGCATGCATGTGTGCGTGTATTTACAGTTTGTTCCTTCATTGTGAAGGTTGCTTTAAGACCTGGAGCTATGAGATGAGATAATGTGTCATTCACAAAAAAAATTCTCCAACCTCAAGACTTTCATGGCGTGTCTTCTTGATTTGTTCACACTTTGCCCTGGAGGGATGAGATTGGGCTTTCAGTGCAAGCATGATGTTTTTTTATTAGGATTTATCTGTCAATGTCTTCCACATGGTTTAGCTTGAATTAGATTTGGATATTTTAATAATATTAATTCACCAATGAAAATACTTAAATTGAAGAAAACCGGTTTTACAATTTTATTTTTTTTTTCGAATTTGTTGCTAGACTCAGTGTCAGTTCTTTTGGTCTTGCTCTTTTTAAGCACCTTGATAAACAACAGCCAGGTTGCATGTGTCATGGGTCAAATTTGGCACCTCTTTCTTCATCCTGATTGAACCCAGTCTGCTGACAGTCTTCTTCGTGTACTCGTAGATGTTGCTCATGAAGGCGGCTTTGGTGTTCTGCTCCTTCCTGAAGATGATGACGTAACAATTGGGGAAGAAGTGGCAGCACAGGATGCCGTAGCTGGAGATGAGGATGACGATCATCTCCACGGCAGGGAGGTACTTCCCAGTGGTGTTGACGTAGGTCGGGATGAAAATGATCCAGGCGATTAGATAGAGGAGCATTCCGAAGGTGATGAACTTGGCCTCGTTGTATTTCTCCGGAAGCTTGCGTCCTTTGAATGCCAAGATGAAGCAGACGAGCGCCAGCAGCGCTACGTATCCCAGCATCACCCCAAACGCAGTGTACGAGCCCTCATCACACTCCTTCAGGATGGTCTTGCTCGACGTGCTCAAGGTTTTGTGGGGGCTTCTCAGGACCAGCCAGCAAGTGCAGGCCGCCACCTGCAGCGCCAGGCAGGCTCCCACAATTGCATATGGCTTGTACAGGCGACGCAGGAGCTCCTTTAGGGCCATGTTAATCTGGAACGCCAGCAGGATCTTGAGCGTTTTGACCAGGATGCAGGAGACACACAGTGTGAAACTGAGACCGAACACAACCTGACGAGCTTTACAGCCGAGGTCTGTCGGCTCTCCCACAAAGAGCACCGTGCTGGAGAAGCTGCCGCACAGAGAAACGAGGATCAGCTGGCACAACCAGCCACCGGCTGCCTTCACCACCAGCGATTGGCGGTACAGAAAGAACAGAAGCGATATGGCAATGACCAGGATCATCCCGAGAGCGGCAAAACACACCAGCACTATAGCGAAGGGGTCGCTCCAGCAGAAAAACTCTACTGTCTTCTTTTTACACGTCGAGCTGTTTCCCTCAGCCCACTCTGTGTTCAAATCGCAGCTGTAGCACTGATCCATATCTGACAAAAACAACAATCTTAGTTTGATTATTACGCAAAAAAACCTGTACATTGTGTGCAACTTCCAAATAGATCGGATCACACCATGAGCTTGTGTCTGAACATTACCTGTGCTGTTGGTGAACTGGTTCTCGGCGCATTCGCTGCATTCATAACAGCAGGTGTGCACACCTTCGGCAGTCTTTTTAAATTGTCCTGGTTGACATGGGTTCGAACATCTTGACACCAGATTCTGATTCAGACAAAGAGTACAGCCATGAGAATGAGAATATCAGTTAGGTACACCTGTTTAAAGACTAGACTGCTGAAGCTCAAACCAGGCATAAAGAAAGGTGGTTAAAGTGACTTTGAACATGGCATAGTTTTTGGGGCTAGACAGCCTAGTCTTAGTATTTCAGAAACTGCTGATCTACTGGGATTTTCACACACAGCCGTCTACACAGAATGGCGACGGAAGTTTTCTGGGTGAAAATACTTTGATTCAATGGGTCAGCAGACTGGTTCAAGCTGATATAAAGTTGACTAACTGTGCAGAAGAGCATTTCTGAATGCACAACATGTGCACAACATTACACAGTCCTTGGACCATATGGGCCACAGCAGCAGAAGACCACTCCTGTGAACTAAGAGGCAACCGAGGCTACAATTCACACAGGCTCACCAAAATTGGACAATAGAAGATTGGAAAACCATTGCCTGGTCTGATGAGTCCCAGTTTCTGCTGGGACATTCAGACAGTAGGGACAGAATTTGGTCTAACCATTTCTCGACGGTTCGAGCTTGTGTTGATGTCGTAATGGCATGGGGGTGTTTTCTTGCCACTCTTTGGGACCTACTGTAATGGCCTCCACAGACACCTGAACTCAATCCAATGGAGCACCTTCAGGACATGGTGGCTCGGGAGCTTCGCATCATGTGTTACAGCCGACAAATCTACAGCAACACTATGATGCTATTATGTCAATGTGGACCCAAGTCTCTGAGGTGTTTCCAGCACCTTGCTAAATCTATGCCACAAAGAATTAAGGCAGTTCTGAGAGTGAAAACTCGTTATGGGCAAGGTGACACTTACAGTAAACTTGAACATATTTCCAGTTTGTAAACAGTGGATGGTGCTATTTCTTACCAGTTTGAGCTTGGTCATGTCCAATGAGCTGTTGGCTGGATGGTACTGCATCACCACGTTGTGTGTCTCTATACTGTCTTCACGCCTCTCCCACATGGAAATGTCATAACCCAGATTCACATCGCCATTCTTGTCGAATGTATACGAGATTTCTTGCAGCTGGTACGAGCCTTTTCGCAGTTCATACAACAGCTGTGGAACGTACATCAACAAATTTAATTTAGACACTTGGTCAAAACTGTTGCACAAGATGCTGTTTGAAGGGGGAATATAATTTTTGGGGGGAGGCTTTTCTTCAGAAGAGTTTGCTACTTGAAGCTGTTCTGCAAACACGTTCAGTATGTTTCTCGGTTGCAAAGATTTAGTAGAATTTCTTAAGGGGTTCTTTGGTTATTCAGCATGCTCACACTGTAGCCCATCACCGCAGTAACCCAGGTTTGAATCCCGCCAGTGCCTTCCCGTTGGGTCAGCCTTCACATGAATGGATGATTGGCTATGTCTAAGGAATAGGTGATTAGTCAGGGATCATCCTGCGTTGTTGTGCTAAACCACCATCACTTCCAAGGGTAGGTTTACCCCTGTGCCCTGGTAGTCCAGGTATGGCACTGGAACACAGAGACCCTGACCAGGAAAAGGAGGGTGCAAATGAGAAGAAAAAAAAATTGTCAGTGATTTTTACCTCGTGTGGTTTTACAGCTCCTGGTATTGTGCAGTTCCTGGTCTGGCAGACTTTAGCGATGGCCTGAGTGATAGCATTCACAGCCATCTGAATGCTGAACACCAGCCCTGCGTGTGTGCTCTTTATCAGGTTAACTGTAGCAGTAGAGATGTTCGTAGCGCCAGAGTAGAACTCTTTCAGGAAGGGGTTGGTCCGCTGAGCCGCTCCGTTCGACTCCAGTCTCTTCAAATAGTCCTCAAAGCCATTGGTCTGTGTGCTTATGAACGAAAACCCGACCACCCACCCGACTCTCTCCAACTCATTTGGCTCGAGCACATCTTGGGACAGGGACCAGCTGTCACTCGCGATCCAGAGCTTGCGGTCTACATTGCGCTTCACCAGCTCCTGCAGGATGCTCTTCATGTGTTCCGGTTTGGCAAAAGAGACAACCACTTTGACCTTTGGGTTGGTGATGATACTGTTGACAGCATGAGCTATAGAGGCCTGGAGCTTAGTCTTGTCGCTCAGGCAGTCGGGGAGGATTTCCTTAAAAGCCACGCAAATGCCACTCTCGCTAGCCTGAGAGACCAAGCTGTCCAAGGCAGCACGTCCGTAGTCCCCGTCTGTGACAAGCATGCCCACCCAGGTCCAGTTATTCTCGTGCAGAAGCTTGACCATGGCTTTTGTTTGGTAGATGTCACTTGGTACTGTCCTCGAAAAACCTGGGAAACGATTTTTGTCACTCAGGATGTTGGCTGTTGAAGCGTAACTGACCTGTGGGAGGCACCGAAGAGATCGCAGCTAATGTTTAATTGTAATTTGCAGCACTTCTGTATTTGGAGCAGAGTACTTTGGTTGATATAATATAAAAATGCTCTTAGGGCTTGGATGAAGCACTCGTCTAATATGCTAGTCCTTCAGCATGCTGACCTAGCTTTGGGTTTTGGTGGTGCCTTCCAGCTTGGGGTGGGCATCACATATGTATATTTGTATATGCAATGCCTTGCAAAAGTATTCGACCCCATTGAACTTTTCAACCTTTTGCCACATTTCAGGCTTCAAACATAAAGATATAAAATTGTAATTTTATTTGTGAAGAATCAACAAAAAGTGGGACACAATCGTGAAGTGGAACGAAATTGTGATATTTTAAACTTTTTTGAGAAATAAAAAAAAAAAAAAAACCTGAAAAGTGGGACATGCAATATTATTCGGCCCCTTTACCTTCAGTGCAGCAAACTCACTCCAGAAGTTCAGTGAGGATCTCTGAATAAAGCAATGTTGACCTAAATGATTGATGATGATAAATAGAATCCACCTGTGTGTAATCAAGTCTCCGTATAAATGCACCTGCTCTGTGATAGTCT
>JAVSBU010149729.1:0-12682 GCA_033118015.1 Loricariichthys derbyi
CTAAAATATGTGAAAGTTGAATTTTTATCATTATATTATGGAAAATAATGCACTTTATCACAATATGCTAATTTTTTGAGAAGGACCAGTAAATTCACACTAAGAAAGCTTGGAGATACTTACTAAGCTTAAACATGTTAAACACATGTTTGGAATGTGGGAAAAGTCTGGAGTACCTAGACAAAATCCAATCAGAGATGAGGAGAACATGCAAACTCCACACAGAAGGAGTCAAGGCCAGTAATTAAAGGTGCTGTGAGGTTGTCATAAAATAAAAGTTTTTGAAAATTCTGTACTACCAGTTAATAATGGCTTAGCCAACACTACATTCAGCATTTATTTTACACATATCTCCTAAACGCCCAGCTATTAATCACCATAGACAAATTATGGTAGTGCTCATCTATACTGATACAGCAGTTCACTGATTTTATTGCAGTCTAGGAATGAACAGCATGCCTGAAGGCCCATCTAATTATTTATGAAAGTAAGGGATTCAGTATGGCATAGCTTGCAGATCCTTTCATTACCAGCAAGTGTACGTGCGCACAGGCATGTATATGTTTGTCTCTGCTCATCTATGCTTAACTGCTGGCATTTATGCAGGCAGACATGCCTGTTTGAAGACATGCATGTTTGAATTTTACCAAAACCCTAGTGGGTATGGAAACCACAAAATATCATGCCAGCAAATACCAGCAGCTATGACTTGCAGGGAAATATTTTTCTCGTCACGCAACTTCTCTTCTTTCATAGGAAATAAAAGTCCCTTTTCATGGGGGAGGGGTAGATAGGAACCTGGTCTCTGACTCCTGATTCTCTCCTTTCTCCATGTCTTGGGTGGCATAGCAGTTGGTGCATGCAGTTAGATATCTGGTTCCATCCCAAGCTTGAACTCAACCTGTGTGTTGTTTACATGTCCTCCCTGTGTCCATGTTGGTTGGAAAAGGGGAGGAGGGCCAGGGAGGGGATGTATGGATGCAGTTGGAGAGGATATGGAGGTGGTTGGTGTGGGGACAGAGGATGTGGAGGATGGGGTGGGATGGAGGAGGATGACTCGCTGTGGCGACCCCTGAAAAGGGAAAAGCCGAAAGGAAAAGAAGAAGTCATAATTTTGGCTGATTTGGTTTGTTTTGCATTGTCTTGGTGAAAAAGGCATGGATGTCCGTGTTAAAGATCTCATCTTGAATGCATATGTTGCTATAAAATCTCAATGTGCTTTTCTGCATTAATGCTGCCATCACATAAGTATAAATGACCTTTACCAAGGGCCCTGATAAAATCCCATACCATAACAGACCCTGTCATTTGGACTTGTTGCTGATAACAGTCTGGATAGTCTTTTTAGTCATTGTTCTGGTGCACATGGCGTCCGTTTTTTCCAAAAAATACTGATTTATCTGGCCACAATACACAAATGTTTACCAAAGTAATCCCTTACCCATGTGATTATATCAGCTTTTGTTGAATGGTGGTTCTTGATTCAGTGCTTTATGAGAGATTGAAGATCACAGCATTCAGCTTAAGCTTGAGCCTTTGACCTTTAACACTTTAGTTCCTCAAGATTCCTTTGATTGTTTAATGTTATTATGCACTGTAGAGGGAGGAATATGCAAATCCTTTACAATCTTTCTTTGAGGAACATTGTTTTTAAACATTTCTATAATTTTCTCACACATTTCCTTTTCCATTTCCATCTCCTGCTCTTCTAAGTCTCAGTTTTTCTTGGATGCTGCTTTTGTACCAAATCATGATCATAATCACCTGTTTGAAATCCCATCATTATATAGTTTTCTTAACCTTATTACTAGCCCTAAATTGCCACTGTCCAAACTTTTTTGAATGTGTTGGAGGCATCACATTTGAAATGAGTGAATATTTGCAAAAAAACAATAAAGTTTATCCATTTGAACATTACATATCTTGTTTTTGTAGTGTATTCAATTGAATATGGGTTGAAAAGGATTTGAAAATCATCAAATTCTGTTTTTATTTATGTTTTACACAACGTCCCAACTTCAGTGGAATTGGGTTTGTATAATGTTAATAAAGTATGTACACTTGCAACTACATGGGTCTCTGTTTCCCTGTCTTGTCTCAAGTGTGACAGAAAAAAACTATTTCAGACACAGCAGATTGAACCAGCAGTGGCTATATGTATACAAAATTATGATGCTTAAATATATAGTCTGTTCTTTTTCATGTCACAATTTTGTAAAACCTCAGAAAGGTGACTGAGTGTATACGTGTATACTAACCCTTATTTTGCACTGTGGGAACCAATTCACTGGGATTTACTACAGCCTATTATTAACTAAAGTGAAGCATGGCCTGATCACACTCCCAGACTCAAAGCTCTGCTGACAAAAGTAAAGTCTTTCAAAAAGAAACTCCAGTAAAACAACACGCCACGATGGAGAAAGTAAAAAATAACATCTTGTGGATATACAGGCGATCATACAAAGAGACCTTTAACTAAAATTCTCAAAACTATACTTTTTGTCTTACTTTAGAAACATATCCTTAATAGAGACCAAAACTAGCATGTACATCTTCCGTGACATTACAGGATGTAGGGCAGTGCAATTGCAGGCTTGGTAACAGTAGAGGAGACACTCACACTGATTAGGCAGCAGCTGACTGCACCACCTTGGCATTTCCCACTCACACGAACAGAAAAGCCACATTCACTACGCCTATTTAATTTTGAGAGAGAAAGAATTGTCCACACATGCACAATGATTAGCTATGGCTCATAAACATACACAAACACTGATATAGTTGCAAAGCCAGAGCAGTGAAAAACATTTACACAACACAAGCACATTCAACTACAGTGCTTTGCAGAATTTTAGGACTGTTTTAAAACAGATATGTTTATGTACAGGAATGCTCTTTCATAGCAGCATTGTAAAGCATGTGGTATTGATTAGTATTTTAATAAATGTTTCTCTCTTCTTTCTTTTTCATGTGTCAATAGAATGTCTTTAATGAAAGATTTTTCCAATTGAGACACTGTTGATTCAGGAAATGTCCCCTTTTCTCATATTACTGGGGAAGGATATTTTTCTTTCCATACAGAAAGAGAGAGATCAGAGAGATGGTCTGAATATGAGTGCATGTATGAGTTGATACATCAAATTCATATGTACTCGTGAAGTGGAAAAAGTGAGTTTTTTTTTTATTTGGAAGAAGTTAGTTCCAACACTAAGTCTAGAGTAACCGACCAACAAGCACTGACATATTTTTATTTTATATCTTCTTTTGGCAGGTCATTTAGTTACAGTACACAGAATGGAGTAACTGGAGATAAATCTGACACTTGAACAAATCCTCCAAAAATGCAAACACAGTGTGATAATAATGATATATTCCACTGTTTGCCAAACTATTGCATTACATGTTAATGGGAAGTGTGTGTGTGCGTGTGGGCGGGATTTAGAATGATCTATATCGCTATGTAAATTAACCACTAGGGGTCACTGTCCAGTGTATCTTTTGTGCCAGCCCCAAGCCCAGGTAAATGGTGAGGGTTGTGTCAGGAAGGACATCCGACGTAAAAAAACACTTTACCAAAACTAACATGCTAGTTTGTCTAACTGACATCATACTGGATTGGTCGAGGCCTAGAATAACAATGATCGCCATCGGTGCTGTTGACAAACAGGGTGCCGGTGGAAATTGTACTAATGATAGTCAAAGACCAAGAGGAGGGAAACAAGTCAGGAGACAGAAAGAGGACAAAAGTCAAGAGTGTAGGACTGAGGGTGGCAAATCTAAATTTGGGGACAATGACAGGCAAAGGTTGAGATCTGGCTGACATGATGTACAGAAGGAAAGTAGATGTTTTATGTGTCCACGAGACAAAGTGGAAGGGCATCAAGGCACACCGCACTGGAGGAGGGTTTAAACTGTTTTAGCATGGTGTCGCTAGAAAGAGAAATAGAGTAGGGGTGGGCTTGAAAGAGGAGTTAGCAAAGTGAGTATTCCCAGGGAGGAAATAGTGGTGCTTGGAGCAAACATGAATGGACATATTGGTGAAGGAAACAGTGGCGATCAGGTTGTGATTGGTAGGTTTGGTGTCAAGGAAAGGAATCAGGAAGGACAGATGGTGGTGGATTTTGCCAAGAGGATGGAAAATATGGCTGTAGTCAACACTTATTTCCAAAAAGTGGAGGAACATAGAGTGATTTATAAGAGTGGAGGAAGGAGTACACAAGTAGACTTCTATGTAGAAGATTGAACCTGAGGTAGATTGGGGATTGTAAGGTTGTGGCTGGTGAGAGTGTGGCCAGGCAGCATCGGATGGTGGGGTGTAGAATGACTATTGTTGTGAAGAAGAGAAAAAGAGTCAAAGCAGAGAGAGACCAAATGGTGGAAGCTGAGGAAGGAAGAATGGGGAAGAGTTCAGAGAGGAACTGTTAAAGGCTCTGGGTGGTAAGAAAGAGCTTCCAGATGACTGGGCTACTACAGCAACGGTAATTAGAGAGACAGGTAAGAAGGTACTTGGTGTATCATCTGGACAGAGAAAAGATGATAAGGAAACCTAGTGGTGGCATAATGAAGTACAGGAAACTATTCAAAGAAAGAGGTTAGCTAAGAAGGAATGGGGCAGTGGGAAGAATGGGAGATGCAACGTAGGACAAAAAGAGAGGTAGTAAAAGCAAAGCAGAAGGCATATGAGGAGCTGTATGGAAGGCTGGACACTAAAGAAGGTGAGACGGACTTGTACAGATTGGCCAGATAGAGGAATCAGGCTGGAAAGGATGTGCAGCAGGTTAGACTTGTGAAAGATAAGAATGGTAATGTTCTAACAAGTGAGGGGAGCGTGACGGGAAGATGGAAGGAGTACTTTGAGGAGTTTGAACGAAGAGAATGAAAGGGAAAGATGAGTAGAGGTCGTAGAAACTATGGATCAGGAAGTGGGAGACATCAGTGAGAATTAAGTTTGGAATGCTTTGAAGAGGATGAAGAAAGGGAAGGCAGTTGGATCTGATGACATACCAGTGGAGCTATGGAAATATCTAGGAGAGATGGAAGTGAAATGTTTTGACTCAATTTTCCAATGGCATGTTTTAGAGTGAGAAAATGCAACCAGAACGGAGAAGTGTGCTGGTGCCCATTTTTAAGAACAAGGGTGATGTACAGAGTTGTAACAACTACAAGGGAATTAAGCTGATGAGCCACACAATGAAGATCTGGGAGAGAGTGGTGGAAGCTAGATCTAGGCAAAAGGTAACTATTTGTGAGAAGCAGTATGGTTTCATGCCAAGAAAGAGCAACCCAGATAGAATCCCTATGGAATATGATGTTCGCAGATGATATTGTGATCTGTGGTGAGAACATGGAACAAGTGGAAGATAATTTGGAGAGGTGGAGATAAGCACTTGAACGAAGAGGAAAGTCAGCTGTAGCAAGACAGAGTACATGTGTGTGTGAATGAGAGGGAGACAGGTGGAACAGTGAGGCTACAAAGAGCAGAGGTCACAAAGGTGCAGAATTTCAAGTACTTGAGGGTCGATTGTTCAGGAAACTGGGGAGTGTGGTAAAGAGGTTAAGAAGAGAGTCCAGGCAGGATGGAGTGGGTGGAGAAAAGTTTCACGAGTGATTTGTGACAGAAGGTTGGCAGCAAATGCCTAAGGAAAAGTTTACAAGACTGTGGTGAGACCAGATGTTTCCAACAATGGAGACAGGTAGGTCAGACTCCTTAGAAAGGGTTTAGTACCTGTTGACAGCCTCGTGACCCTCCATGACTTTGTCTCTGATTGCCTTGGAATGCTTCTTAGTTCCCATGTTGACAATGTTTGAGTGCTGTTCACTTGTTTGGGGAGGGGCTTTTATATCCAGAAAAGGCAGGAAAAAACTGATAATGAATCCTTGCATGTGAAGCTCATTGTTTTTAATATGTCAATTATTTCTTAATACTTGAGGGAACCAAACAGAATTATGGTGATGTGAGGGGTTGCATATTAATTTTCTCTCTGGTAAACTTATCAAATTTGTAAAAAATAAAGAAGCAGAGAAATAACATTCTTCTTTTGCTGCAGTGCATTTCACATATCCAGGCCCATCTACAGTTCAAATTTCACAATGCTAAGTTATCTCCAAATCTGTAAACCTGCTAAATCTCCCGGGGCTGGAGGTGCTGTATCTGTGAGTGGTATGTGAAACTCAGTACAAATTAGGAGGTGAAATTAGAGTCAGGTGTTTTAAATACATTGGATAACAATCAGGTGTGAGTGAGCATCCTGAATATGGTTTAGCAAACTGATGTTCAGAAAGATTGATGACTGATGATGAAAGACTGATGATCACAACAAGCTCGTAGTATATAATGGCCCAACCAGATGCGATTCTTGAGGTCCTCTGGAAAAGTTTACAAAGCAATCTCTAAATTATTTGAATTAAACCAATCCAGAGTCAGATGGGTTGTGTACAAATGGATTAAAGTTAAGACAATTATTATCCTCCCCAAGAGTGCAAAGGGGGTTTACTCCACAAAATTTCAAAGGAAACCTTATTAACTTAAGCCTCTTTCACACTGGCTAATGTTAACGTTCATGAGTCCACCAGAAGGAGAACAGTGAACAACAGCTGGATGCTTGGCATGGTTGCAAAGAGAAAGCACTGCTCTCCAAAATGATTATTGCTGCCTGTCCTCCAGCATGCGTACATGTAGCACGTTGTAGCCAGAAGGCTACTGGAAAATTTTGTGTAATTGTTTTTGTTTTAAAAAATATCACAATCTAGGCTTCCTTTGCTGCATCTTGGTCACGACAGCTTATCATCATTGATGAAACAATGAATTAGGGATTATACCAGCAAATTATAAAGGACAATTTCATGACATCTGTCTGTGAACTTACTTTCAAGAGAAAGTGGGTTATACAGCAAGAAAATGACCTTCAGCATACGAAGCAAAAAGTGGCTAAAAAAGAATGAAGTTAATGTTTTGGAAAGGACAAGTCAACATCCTGATCTTACTCCAGTAGAAATGTTGCGGAAGCAGTTCAGTCTGTATCACTCTGTTTCCAGAGTAGAGTGTCAAGGCATGGAGCAGCAGCAGGGATAGCGGCACACAAATTTACTTTTACTTCTGATGCGAGGCTCATCCAGGACTGGTGCATTCCACCCACAAAATGGATGGAAATACAACTCACTAAGTGGTGCTGCAAAATGGGCATCAGTATTGCTTGTAGGCGATCACAAGTGGTATCCTCTCCTTTGAAATGTAAAGCCAGGAGGCTTGAGGTATGCATAGGGATTGGTTGTTAGTGTAGGGAAAGTGCGCTTCTTTCTGTGTTGTTTCCCCACAGGACTTGTTCTGTGTCCTCGTGTGGTCGTCCAGCCATGCCATTTGGGGAATGAGAATCTACCATTATTCATGAAGCTGTCTGCACTTGGGTCCTCTTTTACATCTTGCCCTCACACCGTAACAGAATGTAGCCGGTGCCAGTTTTGGACCCAGTGGATTCAGGTAGATGGGCGCATTTACCAACTGCACTTGTTTTTGGCTCCCCACCCTACCCCCTCCCCTCCACTAGCCATAAGACTAGCCACAGCTTAAAGCTTTGCCATGCTAGCCATCAGCTTAGCTACAGCTTAACACTTTTTCCTCCACTAGCCATCAGCCTAACCAAAGTTCAGTGCTTTCCTTTTTCACTAGCCATTAGTCTAGCCACAGCTTAACATTTCTTTGCTGCACTATCTGTAAATCTAGCCACAGCCTAATGCTTTCCTTTTCTGCTGGTCGTTAGCCTGGCCACAGCTTAATGCTTCTCATTTTTGCTAGCCATTAGTCTAGTCGCAGCTTAATGCGTCTTTGCTGCGCTAACCATCAGCCTAGTCACAGCTCAGTACTTCCTTTTTCCATTAGCCTAGCCACAGCTTGGCACTTCTTTGCTGCACTGGCGGTCGGCCTCGCCACAGCTTAGTGCATCTCCTTTTTCACTAGCCTTTAGTCTAGTCACAGCTTAATGCTTCTTTGCTGTGCTAGCTGTCAGCCTAACCAAGGCTCAATACTTCATTTTTCCATTAGCTGTTAGCTTTACTTCAGCTGAGTGCTGCTTGGTATTTGTTGCTTATTGCGCAGCCGCAGTTTAATGCTGCCTACTCTCTGCAAACCGCTAGCCTGTAGCCTTTACTACAGCCATGTGAGCTGTTAGCTACACTGTTAGCTGCTACAGTTGCTAACCACTATCTGCCTTGGTTTTGCATGCTGTTAACCTCTGCTATGCTGTTAGCCACTACCATTGCTAATTGATGACCAATACCACTGCTAACTGCTAACCTTTAGTACTGTTTCAAATGCTGTCTATCTCCGCTGCACCGTTAGCTGCTACTCACATTTATCTGCCATTAAGGCTTTACTGTTAATGCTACATGATACTCATGTTTCTAAGCCATCAATGCTTTACCATTCAGCGCTGCATGCTACTCATGTTTCTCAGCCATTAAGACTTCCCCTGTTGGCCCTACATGTTACTCACATTTCTCAGTCATTAAGGCTTCATCTATTAGTGCCACAAACTGTGTGCATTCATTTTTAGGAGGCTTCAGGAGCTGCCCCCTTTGGGGGGTGTACTGTCATGATCCATGCGAGTCCTGCGACTTGCCATGTGGGGACTGTGTGGATGTGGAACTGGTAGGGAGTAAAACCAGTGAAGCATCTGCCCTATGCACATGCACAGCAAGCCATCTCTGGTGTGGCTGTGCTGCATGCTAATATGCATTAATGAATTCCACCTGCAACTGGCTTTTCAAAAGCTGGAAGCATGAGTGACACCATGCATCTCAATTGTACTTATGTTACAGTAGGACCACACGCCGTCGGTATTATGCCATTCCCAGAGTAGAGTGCTGAGGCATGCAGCAGCAGGGTTAGTGGCACACAGAATTACTTTCACTTGTGACACAAGGCTTGTCCCGGACTGGTGCATTCCACCTATTTTATGGCATGGCTTGATGAGTTGTTTTTCCATCTATGTAAAGCCAGTAGGGTTGAGGTATTGAGGTGTAGGGATTAGTTGTTAGTTTAGGGAAATCACACTTCCCTCAATGCTGTTGCCCTCCCCCCCAGAAGTCCACAGCATACAACCACAGGCTGGGGGTCCACCTAAGGGCCCATTCCCCTGCACCTCCCTGCTGTACCTTGCCTCACTCATTCTCTGTGTAGTTGATCGGCATGTTACACATGCAGCACACATTGCACTAATTAGGGGCTGACAAGGAACACCTGTTTATAGGCTTATAAAAAGCTAGCATACCACGGTGCTTCTTGTCATACTCTTACTTACTTATGTGTTTCGCTGCCCACTGAATACATTTCTATTGCATCTTGGCTTTATGCCATTACTTTCACTTTCACTCACTAGTAGGTAACCTTGCTAATCACTACCTGCCTTTGCAGCATTCTGAGCTGCTTATTATTGAGGAGCCATTAGCTGCTACCATTGCTAATTGCTAGCTTTTCCCACAGTTTAAGCACTAATCATTACTACTAATTCATTACCTGCTACCCTTGCTTATCGCTAGCCATTTCTGCAGCCTTAGATGCTACTAGCTATTTCCACACCATCAGCAATCCAGGCTTAACTGTTAATGCTATGCACTCCATGTGTTATCATTAGCTACACCCATGCCTACTTCTCACCTTGGTGGAGTGGCATCATTGGCTTGAGGGCACCAAACATCCCTTTGTGGTCTAGAAAGACCACAAGACCCTGGCCCACATTCAGGAAGCAAAGCACCTGAACTCACAGCAGGCCTGCTGGACACTGTTCTTTGGGCACTTTGACTTCACCATGTTGTAATAGCCAGATTATAAAAACCTCAAGCCAGACACCCTCTCTTGCGTCGGAGAACCTTCACAAGCTGTCCCCAATGCCAAACCCATCCTCATGGCCCTGTGGATCCTGGAGGCCCTGACCTGGAACCTCAATCAGGCCATTGCCAGGGCCCTACACCACAAACCCAACCCAGGCAATGGGCCTTAGGGATGGCGGTTCGACCCATCCAGGGTCACAAGTCACACAAATCAGTCATGCACTGGGTGTCCCATGGCAGGTCACCCTGGCTGCCAGGAGACCGTTGCCATCCTGCAGTGGTGTTTCTGGTGGCCTGGTTTGGATGTCGGGTCTGTGTCACCAATAAAGATTCCAGGAAGAAGCAAGCCAACCTTCTCCACCCACTCCCTATGCCCAGCTGGCTGTGGTTCCACATCACACTTGACTTCGTTACAGGGCTACCCCCCTCCAGAGGTAAGATGGTCATCGTGGTCATTGTTGACTGCTTCTCTAAGGCAGCCAAGTTTCTTGCACTGCTCAACCTTCCCTCAGCCAGGGACACCGCTGACCTGCTTCTACTCCACATGCCCTGGGGCTAACCATCTTCATCTACCTGGGCTGATCACATGCTCTGAGCCAAGATCAGCCAGCACTTTGTTTTGTGCACCTTTTGAGTGCCAGTTTGGGTATCCTGCCCCCTTCTTCTCTGACCAAGAAGAGGAGGTGGTGGTCCACAGCCATGCAGTACTTGTGGCTCTGCACATGTATTGCACATCATTGAGGAGAGCCAAAGCAGCCCTTCTCATAGTGAGAAAAACCACATGCAAGTGGACTGTAGGCACAGGCCTGCAACAACTTACTGGCCTGGCCACCTGTGACCTTGGGGCCCTTCAAGGTGGGCTACCCCCCTCCAGAGGTAAGATGGTCATCGTGATCATTGTTGACTGCTTCTCTAAGGCAGCCAAGTTTCTTGCACTGCCCAACCTTCCCTCAGCCAGGGACACCGCTGACCTGCTTCTACTCCACATGCCCTGGGGCTAACCATCTTCATCTACCTGGGCTGATCACATGCTCTGAGCCAAGATCAGCCAGCACTTTGTTTTGTGCACCTTTTGAGTGCCAGTTTGGGTATCCTGCCCCCTTCTTCTCTGACCAAGAAGAGGAGGTGGTGGTCCACAGCCATGCAGTACTTGTGGCTCTGCACATGTATTGCACATCATTGAGGAGAGCCAAAGCAGCCCTTCTCATAGTGAGAAAAACCACATGCAAGTGGACTGTAGGCACAGGCCTGCAACAACTTACTGGCCTGGCCACCTGTGACCTTGGGGCCCTTCAAGGTGGTACAGACTGGTGTTGCCCCCGACCATGAGGGTTGGTTCATCCCACCTTCTATGTATCTTAGCTTAAGCCTTTCCTGTGCCATGGGCCAGCTCCAGCGGCAGTACCGCCCCACCCCCTAGTCATTGAGGGAGCACCTGCCTATACTGTCTGCCACCTGTCCAGGGAAGCACCTAGTGTCTGGTGGACTGGGAGGGTCTCAGCCCAAAGGAGTGCTTGTGAGTCCCAGCAGGCAACATCCTGGACCCAGAGCTCATTTGGGAGTTCTGGGCCAACTAGGTAGCAGATTTGGGGATGTCAGGAGCCACCCCTAGGGGGCAGTACTTTCACAAGGCCTGCTGCTGCACAGCCTCCCACTAGAGGACCTGGGCAGTGCTCAGCATGCTAAGCACACTCAGCATGCTCAGCTGAGGGAACTACAGCTTCGTGGTGCTCCTTGTCATGCCCTTACTCACCTACGTATTTCGCTGCTGACCGAACACGTCTATTGAGTCTTTACACAGTTACTTTCACTTTCATTCACTAGTCATTAGCCACTAACATTGCAAATTGCTAGCTGCCTCTGCAGCCTTCTGAGCTACTTAATATTTAAGAGCAATTAGCTGCTACCATTGCTAATTGCTAACTGCCTCTGCAGCTTTCTGAGCTGCTTATTATTGAAATGAGATTAGCTGCTACCCTTGCTAATCCCTAGCTGCATCTGCAGCCTTCTGAGCTGCTTATTATTGAAAAGCCATTAGCTGCTACCATTGCTAATCACTAGCTTCTCCCACAGCTTACAAGCTGTTTATTAGTTCTAAGTCATTAGCTGTTACCCTTGCTAATTGCTAGCCATTTTTGCAGCCTTAGGTGCTGCTAGCAATTTCTACATCATCAGTCTTAACTGTTAATGCTACGAACTCCATGCACTTCCCAGCCCCTCTGGCCTATCCATTACCACCTCGCACCTTATGCTCACACCTCTTGGCCGATCCACCCTGGTTACAGCCCCTTGGCAGAGGTGTTCCTCAGAGTCAGTAGGTACTGCAAAGAGGGGAATGGTGGTGTAGGACCAGGAGGTCCAAGGTACTGATAGGGTCCTTAGATAGTGTAGGATCGGTGCTCTCAAAACCTCCTGTGCAGCCACCCTCACCATCTTCACATGTGTTTGGGTGTTTGCTCCCTGCGCTTAGGTCCTCACCCCCCTGATGCCCGCATCAAGACATCAGTGGAATAATATTGTCATCACCACATCTCATGCAGACTAGACTTTCCAGCACACATCACTCCCACCATGTCACTACTAGTAATTTGCCTATTTACATATCATGCACTAATTATTGTTGCAAGCCTAAACAAATCAGTATGTATGGTGCTTATGTAAGCTGTAGGAAAATGTAACATTCATATTTAATGCCTTTGTCTGCAACAACTATATAATACTGCCTGAATACTCCAATTTGTGTAATTGAATGTAACTCTATTTTCTATTGACTTTCTACTTGTCACGCCCTGGAGGCTTTGAACATAAAGAGACCCATACGCAGGACAGTGGGATAACACAAAAGGTGCTTTATTAA
>JAVSBU010149836.1:0-12681 GCA_033118015.1 Loricariichthys derbyi
GTCCTTGTTTATGACAGGCAGGTAAAGCGTACCTATCCACATGTGGAGCAGCTATGTAAAACGTAAATGTAAGTTCTTGGATTAATTAAAAAAAAAACAAAATCCATGTTTTCGTCTTGGTCGCAATCCATATGAAGCTGAGTGCCTTTCATATAAGTGTTAGCCATATGTCGTCTCATCGTCGTGCCCCCCCCCGAAGGTGAACCGGAAGGACCAGGGTTCAAATCCCATCTCTGCTAAGCTGCTACTGTTGACTGTTGCATGGCCCTTAAATTGCTTGGATTGTAAGAATGTATAAACTCTAAGTCGCTCTGGATAATGGCATCTGCTAAATGTAAAATGTGGTACTGTGGAGGCCTAGCAGTTAAGGTGTTGGACTATGGACCATGAGGCCAAGTTGCTACTGTTGGGTCCTTGAGCAAGGCCCTTAACCCAGTAAGTCGCTCTGGATAAGGGTGTCTGCTAAATGCCATAAATGTACATGTTATAATAAAAAACATCATACTATTTCCACATTTTCCACATCGGAGTAGCAGTTTAGCCAGATAACTTAAGCCAAGCCTGTGCAATAAGAAGAGAACCAAGGGACAGTCCTCATCTTTGGGCTTAAATATCTGGCTAACTGGTGAGGCTGTGGTAGCTTAGCAATTAAGGTACTGGACTATGGACCAGAAGGTCTAGGGTTCAAATCTCACCTCCACCAAGCTGCCACTGTTGGGTCCTTGAGCAAGGCTCTTAACCCACAATTGCTTGGATTATAAGAATGTATAAATTGTAAGTCGCTCTGGATAAAGATAAGGGTATCTGTTAAGTGCCAAAAATGTAAATGTAACTAAGAACTCGTGCTTTGTGAAATACTCCCCTGTTGAAGTAAAAGCAAATGCTAGCAGGCAAAAATGGACACCTCGCAATCAAAACTCAGACTATTCAAAATACATGTTCAGTTGATCAGTTGATTGGATACTGAATGAGAAGAGCAATAACTTGGTTTACCATGTAAGCCAATCTGAGTTCAGATTTTATTTAGGCATGGACAGAAAGGACTGATTTATTCTGTTTGAATGGATTGGTGATATTCGATAACAATAAAAAAAAAAATTAAGTTTATGACCAACGTTACCTGAAACACATGTGTTGACTTTGGCTGATTTAGATAATTTGAGTTCTATGGTCTCTATGGTTGAGTACTACAACATGAGAACAGTTAACTGCATTCATACATTTGTGCAATTACACCTCAACGTGAGCACACAGCAGCTTGACCAATGATTTCCAGAATTGATAGAGGGTCTGAGCTGCATATCAACCATTAAATTTATGTATTTCTTCACATTGGTTAGCAAACAGTCCTGGTGTTGTAAGTGTGCCCTGGAAGGTATACCGACTAATTGCAGAACTAGCAGGATTCCCTGTGGCAGCACCCATAGCCATTCGTACCTAGCTGGAAGGCACCTCTGGTGAGATAGCTTCTTGCCAGCTGAGCACCTCCAAACACTAAATTCCCTCATAAAAACATGGTATCATTCCACTTACCCAGTTTTACTTTTTTACTAGCATAACCAGCAAAGTTTTGCTGGTGAACCAGCCTAACAGAAAGGATTTGTCAAATTTAGTCAAGTTCAAAGTACAGTCTGAAATTCACTTTCAGTGAATTTCAATCAAAATTCACTTTGAAATTCACTCAATGTACAATACACAGCTGTTCATAACAGGCAACCATCCAGTTTCCATGCTGCTTTTGTTAACGATAAGAGAAAGTACTTGGACTTTGCTTGTTTAAGTGCAAGATAATGAAACAATTTCCAGAGTTACTTATTTGTACAGCTGACTTGGGTATAATGAATCCAGAATTCAGTGATTGTCAAATGTATGAAGCTACGTGATCTTGTGTTGCATGAATATTCAAATTAGAAATGACTTCCAACGGTCTTTAAAACTTCAGGGACAGCACAGCCCATTAGCACAGCATTAGCAAGCTGGTCTTAGATGTTTCCTTTCATCCAATACTGGTAATACTAGTTTGGGATGACAGTGCAGAATTTTCTGCTGCATTAGAAAACAATCAACTGCAGAGAAACACAAAGTAATGTCAAATGTGGTTGAGGGGACTTAATTAACTACAGCAAAACAATGATTCCCTTTATAGTGAAAAACACTGCTATAGCACAGAGCAGCTGGGACATGCATCATGAAGCAGGTTTACATACTCTGGGCTCCCCACTAAATTCCCTCTCAAACAATGCAAACACAATTTACTTGTAATCATAATCTTATTAGGCTACTCAATTTTTCTTTTCACTCTAAAATCTGACAACCACACTCATTCACGATTGTCCATATAGGCATGACATTTGCACTAAACAGCCAATCATATGCAACATGGAGAGGAGAAAGGAAAAAATTCCAGGGTCAGTATCAAATTATGCTCAAAGACAGCTAACTAGCCAATAAATCCAACAGGATGAGGAATTGGTGGTGACAAGAAAATAATATGAGAACTTAAATGACACAAAAAAGGTGAATTATGAACTATTTCAACAAATGGTGACGACATATATGAATCTATCCAATTCAAAACTATCCAAGTAGAGGTATTTAAAATCACATTTTTGGGTTTAGTGTTACTTTAAAGTCCCAGTATGTTATAACAATCAAATTATATAGTGTAAAAATCTAACACCTAGTAGTTAGATCCGTTATATGCCCAGACTGAATAATTCAGTCAGATTTTGGTTGGTATAAGGCATTTAGAAGAAATAAATTGGGGAAACCCCTCTGAGATTCGTAAGTGGTCAGACTGACCAGTTAATATGATAATTTCCATCGGACCGTGATTTATCACGTGACTGGCGCGTGCTACGAACAGAACATTTAAATTGTAATTTAAATTGTAAAATTTGTTTTATATCAAATACAACAAGTGTGTTTTAGACATGTTCAATAAGTATTTCAAAATGAGCGATAATACGTACGTATCTGTCAGAATTGCTCGCTATATCGGTCTTCTTTGGAGTCATGTGATCACGTGATAGCATATCACGTGATGTTATGACGTAGCACTCGCTAACAGGAAACGAGCGCACGATATGTTTATAACCAGATTTTGTCAAATAAACGCATAAAATAAAGGACCTAATATCATAAGTCATTAGAAGGTGAGTTTTACTCATATGCAAAATATTGTTATAACATACTGGGACTTTAAGGCTCGTCAGGTCTAATGGTTTACTAAAAGATCAGTATCCTAGAATGGGATATTCATGAAAGAGCCCATCCTAAAAAGAGACTCATGTGAAGAGCTAAGAAGCTGAAGAGTCTAAGTGAGAGGTAGTCTTATTTGAAAAAAAAAAATTGCCTACCTTTTTGCTACAACTTTTTAGCCTTGTTTAGGCTACGAACAAAGTTGTATCACTTCTTTCCACTTTAAATATGTAAAGATGGGTTAGTTCACTCCAACCATCAGGAACCCTGTAGGGTAGAAATAATGATGTATGAGAAGACAAGTGCTGCAAATTTAACATAAATATGAATAAACAAATATCCTTTGCAACTAAAATAGGCAACAACCCCCACACATAAGCACTGGACTTTACTTTTTATTCTCGGAAATATACTATATGACCAAATGTTTATGGACACCCAACAATAAGATCCAAAAACACTGGATTATAGAGTTTCTCCAATTTGCTGCTACAGCCTTCACTGTTCTGAAAAGGCTTTCTAGTAAATTATGGAACATTACTGTGAGGCTGGCCAATTATGCTGGACAGTGAGCCCAGTCTCACAGCTGGAATTCCAGTTCAGTTCTCAAATGTGACTGCTGGAGTTAAGGTCTGTGGTAGGGCAGCAGTTAAGGTGCTGGATTACTGACCAGAAGGTCCAAGGTTCAACATTCCATCACTGCCATGTTGACACTGCAGGACAACCTTCAACCAATTGGAATGCACCAATGTTGTAAGTCAGTTGTAAGTCATTGTAGATAAGAGAACATACCAGAAGAGCTATCCAACAAAAATTGATTCAAGGAAGGCAAAGAAGAAATTTGCTGAACTGAATTGTTGTGAAATCTGGGTATATTCATACTTAAGAAAATTGGATTCAGAGTCACTGAAGTGTTTCATAGAACCATATTTCATCTATGGAGATCCTTTTCCTGTGTGCTTCATATTAGAAACCAATTAGTAATGAGCATGGGTGAAACAAAGAGATCATTAATTAGTAGGGGTGACCACAAACTTTTGGCCTTTTAGAGCACATTCAGATGCTTAAGTCTGCAATTTGCCCTGTCAGTATATGCCCCTATAAGGAGGGATTCAGTTTTCAGACATTATCATCCCAACTGCCAGACTATCACACTCCATCTTAGCGGTGTGATGCCCATCAACACCAGCAGGCAGAAAATGCTGACCAATGAGGAAAGTGGGACATTTCTTCGCCCTTCAAACATTTGCTGCTCTTGCATGCTGTCATTCATGCACCCTTCGCTTATGTTAGGGGACATACTTTTGCATACCGTTGCAGCACACAGCACTCCTCCCCTTCCATGACACATTCCAAAGGTCAAAGTCACATGAGGGCTTGAAGGACAGACATGGAAACTCTCTGTATTGCACTGTATGTGCATACAAAAAAACATTTTCACCTGGGTGATACTTAACCAAGCTTAACAAGACAGAAAAACCATGTGATAACGATATGAGAGTATCTGATTACCTAGGTCAAAAATATGATCAATATATAACCATATATTTTCCGTAGTAAATCTGGGACTAGGAAAATGGCATTCGAATCCATTTTTAGATATGGCAGATCATATGGCAGGGTTTTTTAGCAAGAAAGGTAACACAATTAAAAAGATGACATGTATTTTACATATATAAACAAGCTCAGGATCAAGGAGCTTAAGTGTGTGGGGAGCAATAAAGTACTATTCAAATGCAGAGTGATGGCCCGGTGAGACTTTAGGTGAGATACTCAGAGGTGCAAATGACATACTGGTCTTTGACCTGTGACTCTCCATGCTCGCTCCTTAATAATTACTTCCTATTCATTCACACTTTCTTATACTAAAAGTGAAATAGAGCTATCAGAGCAAGTTACTGGAATATACACCGCCAGGGCTAAATAAAAGTACGTCAATGTGTACAAAGCTGTAGACTTTTTCCTCTGCTGGCAACTAACAGGCTGAACTTATAAAGCTTAAAGACAGCAGGTCAATATTTTATTGATTATGTGATGGTTCCATCTGGTATAAATGGAACCTGTTTTCTCTACTTTGTTTAAGAAGTCTAAACCTATGGCTGAAGATGACATGATGCCATAGGTTCCAGTAATAGGCTTGCTTTACGTTCAATCACAATAAACACAAACTCAAGGCAACAGGGCTTTTTCAGCAACCTAGAGAGCAGATAAATGTGCTGTAAAACTTCTCATTACATCCAGCAAAAGAATTAAAGTCACGTTAAGCAGCTGACTGCCTTATTTTGAAGGGCCAGCAAGTTACTGATTCACACATCTGATACACGTCCAGTCTGAGCATGAACGTGCACTCAGAAGGTGACATTGGAGAGCGAGCCTTGACTGGCGAAAGAGTAATTTCTAAAATTGGATTACCACTTCTTAACGGAAGGATTCCCAGCTCGGTCCCAGTAAAGCACAGTGGTTTGCAGTTACTGGACCTAAGAGCCTATATGAAGTTTTGTAAACAGAATATGTTGGATATCAATTATCTATAGAGCAGCATCTCTGGATTATTTACATTGGATATGCTGGATGGTACTGTGAAGACACTGAATGCTTTTGAACTTTTTGGATATCTCAACTCAAAATCCCACAGTGATCAACGGTCTGGCTGTAAAGCTCTTACTGACCTGTCAGTCAGACATTTAACCTTATTTTAACCCTTGTAGGCCTGACAATCAGGTCAGGGGGCAGTTTGGTAGCCTACATAGGGCTCGGCTGAAAATAGGCTGCTAAACGTAGCATTCATTCAAGAACTAGATCAAAAAAATTTTCTTTATGGCTGATTACTATAAAGAAATGTATTTTAAAGGGCCAGGTATTTTAGTAAAGACTACAAAGAGATGCATCAGAGCTCACTTATGTGTATGGGATATTTGATCAGTTTTCTGTTTCTCAGTACAGGTAAGAGTAAAATGTGGTGACAAGTCCTTCACCTATGTTCTGCAGAAGTTGCAAAGAGCTGCAAAAGTCCGAAAGAGAAAGTGGGGATTATTTATTCACTATGCATGAACTGTGGATTTGGCCTCATACTTTGCACCATAAAATTCCTTGAATGTCAGGTAGCCTCCTGAGGATCTGCCATGTGTCAGGTTTATTTTTAGGACTGCAACTAAAAGCCAGTGGGAAATGCGAGAGTAAAAACCTATACATTATTATGGAGCGAGGATTAGGACAGCACGATCAAGGTCAGCAGGCATCAGCACGCACTTCCAGCCGACTGCGGACTTTCCTCTCTACTTTAATTGAGTGTGCGCTTATTACACACACTCCTGCTGTCAGGCTTATTGTGCTTATAAAGATGAAGAACGATTTCCAGAGTGCATGGCTTTAAGATGACTATCAGCTTATTGGAGAAGTGTAATGCTCTGCATGACGATATAGAGCCATTCATCAAATGTCTTCTCATACTCTTTAGGTTGCATTTCTCTCCTACTTACCAGCGTTTGTGGAATTCTTACTTGAAGCAGTCTCTTCTGCATGTGTCACGAGTGGCCGATCATCTCTCCCGGAACAATCCGGTTTGCCCTAAAAACTTGGACCTCTTCTGATGAGAAATCGAGCCAGACACGCGCGCCGCCCAAGGGATCGGACGTGGGTTTAATCCGTAAAGATGGGTCCGAGTGCTTCTAACGCGCTTTCGGTTGCCAGTGGAAGCCTGAAGCCCGTCTTCCGCTGATCCTGCTTACGTCTAAGCTTGACTCCCTCTCCTGCTCCTCCCCTGCTCGCCCTCCTCTCTATCGCTCGCTCCGTTACGTCCTTTCCATCCCTCTTCTTCGTCATCAGCGCCGCAACGCTCAAAAGCTCACGTAAGTCCCAAACCGTTGCAGCGTCGAGACGTAGTGCGCTAGATAGGGCTCACAACTCATTGCGTTACGCCCTACGTAGCGAGCTTGTGTAGTGCGCGCGGTTGGATTCGTACGCCACCCTGCTGTAGCGTCGCTCTGACTCATTGAGGTAACGCGCTTTTGATCATTCCGAGCGCTTCTATTTTCAGCCGTTAACGACCAAATCAAAAAAGATTGTTTTTCGGCTCTTACGTGAGACGCATCTGGAAGCAATTTTAGGAAACTCAAGCTGTGATTTCTGTCAGCAAATATGAGATAAAAATTTAATATTTATTGTTGCCAAAGTTGCGAAATCGTGTGAATAACCAGCTAGGACTTTAACGGATTAAATGCATTTTTATAAATTAGTCTCATAATTGCGCGCTTTTGTTAGAGCGGCAGAATACGTTTGGTGCCGACTGTAAATCCCTCATGGCTTTAGATGGCATGGAAAATGTTCAGCCTCCGGCTGCACGGTCTTGTGACACTGACCCGGCTCTGCGGCCTCCCCGGGTAAAGGCACAGCACGCGCGCACTTTCCTATTCAGAAAGCCAAAGGAAGGGAAGGAAAATAAGCCAAAGTGTCAGCGCGTTCAGTCCCGTGTGGAGGCTGCTAGGTCAGAGCTCAGCTGACGGGTGACTTCTCACGCGGGACCTCACAGCACGTGCCCTCTAAACGGCCGAGCGAATTCCTTCTCTCCCTATACAATAAGGGTGAAGTCATAGCAGAGCTAAACATGGAGGCCAGCACACTGCGTACCCGGTGTTATTGAGAATCCACCACCGACCTTGAATTCAAGGTCGTTCCTTCCCCACGCCGCATAAATACACTGCAAGTCAGCTCAGTGCTGCATCGTGTCTACGCTGTGAATTACAAACCACACATCCAGCTCTTTGCTTCTTAAGTTAAGCACATGATCAGTCATTTCCTGTTACAGTATTTTAAAAAAGGTTTCATTTAAATCTGGTTTATGACTTTGCCCTGTCTGCTGGAATGGGCACTAATGATGGAGGTCCAAGTTTTGGAAACATTTCTCAGAGTCCTACCATGGCAAAAAAAAAAAAAAAAAATCAGTAACTCTAATCAATCATGTTCTTATCATCACCTATTGCCTGAACACATAATGCAGTTGCTTAGGATGCATTACCTTGTAATTTAATAGACTCTCTTATCTCCACTAAAATGGCCTAACTTTGGTATTTTCAAAGGAAATGGAAACAGCTGAGGTATGTAATCGGAGCAGGGGTTTAGTCAGGTGGAGGGTGATGACGCAGCTCTCTCATCGCTCTCTTAGGTCCAGGCTGGGCTATCTTAGTTCTTATTCCTGTTGTCGTCCCTTTCAGTAGCAGACGTTCAGTAACTACTTTATTGCAACCTCAGCTTCAACACTTTATGGCTGACTAGAGTAATATATCGCTGTATATGGCGTATGCACTGTTTTTTGGCTACTGAATGCTGCTACAGTCATAACTTTCCACTCGACCACTTAGCAATTCTTTGAATTTGGTTCTCAATACATTTTGACGAGAAAAATTGTCTTGGCACCCACTGTTTGTGCGCCACTTGGCGCACTTGCTTTGAACTTGTATTAGTCGAGTCGTACAACTCATATGCCCATTCCACCAATAATAATAGCTCTCACCCAGTGCAAACCTTAGCTAAAATCATTAGTAAACTTTCTATTTTTTAAGCACTTCAACATACATGTTCTTTTTCAAATTAACATATATTTTTGATGCATGAATCCTAAGAAGGTCTTCCATCAATACATGAATAACCAAAATAAACAAACAAACAAACAAAAAAAAAAAACAAACATGGGCACCACAAAGGTCTGAAGTCTGTATTTTCTCTGTACACCAACACACCTAAACCCACTGAACTTCCCACAATAAGCCTCTACACAAAACCCTGGGTGTAATGACCACAAAAAGGGTGAAGATAACTACACTAACACTAATAGCCACACCAACTGGAAAGTCACCATATAGCCAAATGACCTGTAGATCAGGAACATGAATAAGAGTTAATGTTTGTAGACTTTTGCATAAATGTAGCGCTTTCTATTGAGTGCTGAGTGTTTAAACCATTTTAACTCTCTAATCATTCTCAAGATGACTTACTTCTCTAGTAAGTTATTTGTACCTTAAAATACCTTTGTGAAATGTTTCAGCATCATTCAAACTCTATAGGCTGATCCTTTTCTTTTATTCCTAATCCAGTTCATTTCATTAATCCAGTTCAGTGTCGTAGGGTTGTGGGTGGTGTCTATCTATAACGCAAGGTGAGAACCAACCCTGAACACTAACACTACTCACTCCACAGTGTGATACTTTGGATCCATCGGTTGACCTAGCTCATGGTTTTGGATTGTGGGAGGAAACTGGAGAACCCAGAAGAAATCCATAAAGACATGAGGAGACCATGGATCAGGGCTTGAATTCGGGTCTCTGGAGCTGTGAGTTCAACCCTTTTCAGCGTCCACTTCATCTGAGGTAAATCCGAAAACTCCCCAGACAATACGTTCTGGACAGGGTGTAAACCTATCACAGGGTATCACACTAAGCTCACTAATTCACACAGCAAGAAGACATTTCGATTAATCACTTCGCCTGCTGGCATGGTAGGGGGCCAGTGGATCGCATACTTTACATAGACAGTATAAAAAGGTCAATGTTGTAGCCAGGGTACGTGTGCAGTGCCAACGTTATCATGTAGCCAATCGTGCAACCCACAATTACTTTTGCTCTAAAAAAATGCATTTTTAGGATAGATTTCCTGAGACACCCCAATCAAAATTTAAAAATGGTGTTGTATGCTGTTATATCTACGTTTAGTATAGAGACATCAGAAACTACAAATATGCAGACCAACCACGTCTGGTATTTGGAAATATATGTAAAACCACATGCAATCATTTTTACAGTAATGGAGGAATTTTTATTAGCAGATATAGACAGGAATGCAGAAAAGTAACACAATAAAAAAAAACTAGTTCTCTTGTTGTCATTGGAGAGGTTCAGTCCCCAATCCCACTGTCATAGAAAGAACATTTTTTGAGTAGACCTAATTATTCATTTAGTCTCCATTGTTTTCTGTGTCCTTGTTTTGTCCTTATTGTCCTTCTGCTGTTATAATGTACAATGTTCAGCAAAACTCAAAAGTCATTAATAAATCTCAGCCTATAAATAGACTGGAGGCAGGGGAGCACAGAAACCCAGGATATAGTAATTTAATAAGGTGTAGCTCCCTCTAGTGGAAGAGTGCACACTTGGCGCTTTGCCGGGTGGTGACGTCAATGCCTAACGTCCTTGAGGGCAAGGTCATTTATTTGAGAGGCCCAAACAGCTGACACTGAAGTCATGCATGTGGGCAAAGCGTGATTACAAAGCAGTCATTAGATAATGCTTTAGATAAAGCAAAATGCTTTGAAGTTTTGCTTTTATGTGTTTCAAAGAACACTCTGCTTCTTATATGAAAATAGAACATACATGCTTGACAATGTATTAGATTCCCATTGTAGGGAATGTTTTGGCCAATTTGTCAGGGAATTCTGCTGTGATTTACTCTGGATTTAACTGTTGCCCTCTGAGCGATGTGTATTTTCCCAATTTCTTCTACCCTGTTAATTCATGGACAGGACCACCACAGGACCACCAGATTTTGTTTGTTGGTGAAATACTCATTGCGTACAGTAACATGATAATATAATGTTGGTCTGAGATAAACTGGTATCCAGCGTGTTGCTCCAGTGTGAAAAAATTACTGGTTACTTTATAAGACTTGTGGTCTATATGGTGAAAAGTATTCAGACCCCATATAATTAGTGATCTCTGATCTTGAAGCACACATTTATTGAATCGCCAAATAACAAATATTTAACTATTTTATAAAATATACTGAATACCTCAAAGGGTGGCACGGTGGAGCGCCAGTTGCCTCTCTGCTCCAACGTCCCTTGTTCGATCCCGACCTCAGTCTCTACCTGTGTGGAGTTTGGAAGTCCTCCCCGTGTCTAAGTGGGTTTACTCCAGGTACTGTGGTTTTCTCCCACTAAATGGTGTTTCTATTGTGGCCTTATTGTATAAGTGTGTGACCCCCTATGGATTGATGCCCTGTCCAGGGTTGTTCCTGCCTTGCACCCTGTGTCGCTGGTAAGGCACCTGCTTTTCCGCAACCCTGACCAGGATTATGCGAATAAGAAGAAGAGAGAGACTCTCAATATCACAAGTTAATAGATTTTCCTCTCCAATGAGTCAGTTCATCAAATTTCCACCTTGCCCTCCTCAAATAAAGACCAAAAAGCAATGGTTTGCCAACACCAATGGAGAACTCAGCAAGCATGTACATTCAGACATCATTCAGACATCTTTGAAATGAATTGAAATGTTATTTTTGGATGTAGATGCTGGCTTGCAGGTGCAAAGAAATTAGAGCTCAATGGTTAACTCAACTGGTTATCATTAATCCTACTGGCAAAGTTGGCAAAAAGTACAAATCTCTCGGGAAAGTACAAATACTTTTCCAAAAATGGTATACTAAAAGTTGAAATATTATTTAATTCCTTAACTCAAGTTAAAACAGAGGGCAACACAGTGGTTAATGGTTAATAATTACAGTATTATACTAATGATAGTACTGTCCATTTTATATTATACGTTTCAATTTATATTCTGCTTATTCTTTTTGGGGTGGCACGGTGCTGTAGTGGAGATCCCTGCTTTGATCCTGACCCCAGGCTCCACTTGTGTGAAGTTTGCATGTTCTCCTTATGTTTGCTTGGGTTTTTGCCCACTTTCCAAAGACATTAGTCTAATGAATTTTTCCAAAGTGACCTTCGTGTGTGCCCTATGATGGATTGGCGCCCTATCTAGGGTTGTTCCTGACTTGTGCCCTGTGTCACCGGCTAGCTATCGGTTCTCCTGCAACCCTGAATAGGATTAAGTGGATAAGACAGTGAAAGAATGAAGTTAAAGGATGTTCAGTTCCACTGAAGGAAGAAAAAAACACCTGTTTTTTTCTTGTGTATCACATATCACATTGCTTATGGAATTGATTTGATTCAGTTCTCAATGCCTGGATTGGAAGAATCCATTCCCCAAGTTAGTATTAACTGAACTCTGTGCTTGGTGATACAACTTAACAGTAGCTTTCTGGGGAAAAAAAATTTCTACAAGCTGGACACAGTTGGTTCACTAATTTCAACCCAGAAGAACAATGAGGAAAAATGTATTAGTCTGATTTGTGTTGGCTCCGTGATACTCCCTTTCAAAAATAGGTGGGGTGACAAATTCTGCATGTAACAGATGGACTAGTCAGTAATAGAGTCATTCTGAAAAATGGGTCCATATTGGCTGTTTTAACTCTGGAAAAATTACGTTTAAGTTTCTATCATTTTTTTCAACACTAAACTGAACACCACATTTAACTATTCATAATGAGTATTGGTCAATTTCAGGCAACTTTATTTTACTTTTACATGTTTTTTCCTATTAGTGTGTCTGCACAGAGTTATCAAATATAGTGCTAAAAAATAAACACTAAAATAACACATCCTAGATCTGAATGAATGAAATATTCTCATTGAATACTTTGTTCTGTATAAAGTTGAAT
>JAVSBU010150052.1:0-12680 GCA_033118015.1 Loricariichthys derbyi
TATCTGACACTCTTCTCACCTCTACAACATTCTTTGCTAACTCCTCTTTCAGGACCACCCCTACTCCATTTCTCTTTTTATCCACACCATGGTAAAACAGTTTAAACCCTGTTCCAATGCTGTGTGCCTTGCTGCCCTTCCACTTGGTCTCTTGAACACATAAAACAGATATTTCCATTTACATTTATGGCATTTATCAGAGACGCTTATCCAGAGTGCCTAAAATTTATATATTATTACAATCTGAGCAACTGTAATAATTGGGGTAAGGGGTAAAGAATTTGGAATTGGGGTGCCCTTCCTAATGCAACCCTCACCATTTACCTGGGCTTGGGACTGGCACAAAAGATACACTGAATAGTGTAACTTAGTGGCAGTTTTTTAATTTTATTTTTACATCAACAATATTGTATTCTTAGTACAAATAAGGCATCATGGCCCAGTAAGATAATGATAACAGCCATCCAAATAAGAGAACCACTGCGCTCGATATTTGCATATACATTTATGGCATTTAGTAGAGACACTTATACAGAGCGACTTACAATGTGTACATTCTTACAATCCGAGCAATTATAAGAATTGGGGTAAGGGCCTTCCTCAAGGACCCAACAGTGGCAGCATGGCAGAAGTGGGAGTTGAACTCTGGACCTTCTGTTCCATAGTACAGCACCTTAATCACTAGGCCATCATAGTCCCCAGATGAGCATCCACACCCTGAATCCACTAATGGGTTAAGAATTTTGGTTTTGTTTTACACTTTCAATATATTATTTAATAAATTTCATCAGCTATGCAACACTTTACTATAAAATAATATTTGTGTCAATTATTTTTAACTCCTGATATAACTCCTTGGCATACAATGCATTGAACCTATGATGGCTCACTGAGTCAAACTGACTGATTCACAGTTCTCGTCACAGTACTTGTTTCTTCGATTCAACTTGATTCAGGTTCGTACATGCGTGTTATGGTTCTGCAGATCTAGCTGGTGCTGTGAATTCTCTGCAGCATTCTCTGTACTCATATGAGCTCACTGAGATAATTTCCTTACTTTGTACTGGGGGCTGGCTGGATAAAGTACAAGCAATACCCAAGGTGTTTGTATCAGACATTCGTGCACATACAGCTCCATCACGTGATTTCCAGAAGGTTCTGAGTTATGGTGTATGTGTGAAAGGGGCTGTACTGATTCATTAGCAAAAAAAAAAAAAAAAAAGAAAAAAAAAAGCATTTGCAAAATCCTGTTTACTTGCCATGTTGTTTCTTTTTTTAAATATTGCCATCCCTTAGCTCATGTTCAAGAGTCTGCAAAGAGCTGAGGTCCTTCAGGAAGTAGCCCTTTAGGCTTTTAGGCTGCATGAGTGGGGAACAAGTGCTTAAGCGGCACAGCACAAGGCGGATGGGGAAAAATAGCATGTAAGGAGGACCAAAGGGAGCAGGAACAGTCCTGGTCAGATAAATCTCCTGATCTGACCCCCATTAGAATCTATGGGCTATTCTCAAGAGGAAGATGAGAAACAACAGACCCAACAATGCAGGTGCCACAGGCTGATCGGCTCCATGTCACACTGCAATGATGCAGTAATTCATGCAAAAGGAGCAACAACCAAGTATTGAGTGCATAGAAAAGAACATACATTTGATAAGACTGACATTTCTTTTTAAAATATCCTTTTTTCTTGATCTTATGTAATAATCTCTGAGACACTGAATTTTGGGTTTTCATTACCTGTAAGCCACAATCATCAGCAATTTCAACAAAAGAAATAAAGGCTTGAAATGTTTCACTCTATGAGTAATGAATCTCTATACAGTAATATATGGGTTTAACTTTCTGAAATGAGTAATAAAAATATTTAACTTTTTCATAATATTCATTTTTTAAATGTACCTGTATACAGTAGTTGTAAAGCTGCTTTGAGACAATGCTCCATTGTAAAAAGCACTATAGGAATAAATTTGACTTTGACTGTCCATACTCTTTATAGACTTCTTCTTTTTCTTTCGGCTTTTCCCTTTTCAGGGGTCACCACAATGAGTCATCCTCCTCCATTCCACCCCGTCCTCCGCATCCTCTGCCCCACCACCAACCACCTCCATATCCTCTCCAATTGCATCCATACATCCCCTCCCTGGCCCTCCTTCCCGTCCCTTTCCTGGTAACTGCAGAGTTGCCTCCCTCAGTCCTACACACTTGACTTTCTTCCTCTCTTGTCTCCTCACTCGTTTCCCTCCTCGTAATCTTCGACTAATGGTGATGTCGGTTAAATAAACTCGCATGTTTGTTTTGGCAGTGTTTTACGTCGGATGCCCTTCCAGATACAACTCTCACCATTTACCCGGGCTTGGGACCGACACAAAAGATACACTGGATAGTGATCCCTAGTGGCTGATTTAATACTCTTTATAGACTACATATTAAATAATCTACAAAATAAAGACTTTTTAACAAGAACAAATTTGTTGTTGATAATAATACAATAATCCCATTCATGAGTCTTGATAACTAGACCCTCAAATACTAACTTCTTCAACTAACACTCAAAGTTTCCTCAAAGTACAACGGTACAGGTCCATCATAGTTGGCCTTCAAAGTCGTTCTAGTTCATATGCTGACATCATGACTCAAATCAGTTCTGTCAAACTCTGAAAGTCTCTAAATCACTTGGGGGCAATGGACAATGAGGTCACAAAATGATTTTCATAAGTTTCAATCCAAAATGACAGCAGATCTTGACATCATCACTTAGATGAGTTAGACCATGAATATTGTAGCATAAAAACTCACGACCATAGACGTGACCAAAATGGTCCGCAAAGGATTTTAATAAGGTTTTAGCAAATTTATTTAGCCTACAATAATTATTGGTCTGCAGTATTGCACTTGTCTCTGGGAATGTCATGTGGCAACAGATGTACACAACTCTTTGTGTACATTTATGACAACCATGATATCCGGTGTGTGATTTTCTGCTTTAGACAAAGGCACTGGTTGGCCATCACATATTACTGTTCTTACAGTCATGAAAACATCTTTCCATTAAGGACAAATCCAGCAGACAAACCTTTTAGCTCACATGTTAAATGTCCAATATACTCCATTAATGATCTGGGCTTTGAATTGCCACAGAAAAGCACTCTCATTACTGGTTTCTTGGTATACTGCTGGAAAAGTCCAAGAATTGGTCAAAACTGAAGGGAGGACCTGATGAAGATGGGGAGGCCATCAACATTCACCTGCAGTTTGAAAATGTGTCCTTATGGGACAACCGATGGCAGTTTCTGCAAAAGTAAGAAAATTAACCCCCAGCAAGTGTTTCAATGTTCTAAGTGGTTTTTGTTTTAAGCAAAGACCTGGTATCTTTCGACAGGGATGGATGACGGACTTGCAGTATGGACAATAAGGCAGTACAGGAGATACCCCTGGTGAGGACCATGCTGGCGGTAGAGACCACTGGCAGCGGTACAGAAGATACCCCCGGTGGTGACCTCACTGGCGCCGGCCACATATAATAGGAGTTCCGGCAGTGGATGCTTCTAGGTGTGAGTGCTGGTAAGCCTGGGGCCTTGTCCTGGATCCAGTCCCTATGCCCCTCTTCTAGTTGTTCGGCAGGGCCCACCGTCGGCCAAACGGATGTGTCCTTGAGGTCCAGTATTTCCTAGCTTCCACTTGTCCGGGGGTCACCTGGTTAGGCTGCTTATGTTCTTTATCTTTGGTTTTGGTTATCTTGGATTCCTTGGTCTTTGTGTTTAAGAAATTTTCATATATTTTAATGCTGTCCAACGTTTGGGTCTCCTTTATTTACACCTAAACCCCCACTCATGACAAATGTTAACAGTCAACGTTTATTATTTTATTTATTTTGTTTTAAGTCACTAAAGGCTTTTGCGTTATACGTTGCCTGGCCAAATAAAAGGTCACACACTGACAGCACACATTTGCTGTGGCATCGTTTCCACGAGCATCTGCAATGTCACAACATTTATGTGTGTCCAGAGTTGCATTCATTGTTCCCCAAGATCTTGTATTGCTTATGGGAGATTTGGACCACTGTGCGCACATCCCAAAGATTCTCAATGGGGTTCAGGTCTGGACTTTGTGGTGGCCAATCCATGTGTGATAAATGATGTCTCATGCTCTCTGAGCCACTCTTTCACAATTTGAGCCCGATGAATCCTGGCATTATCATCTTGGAATATGCCCGTGCCATCAGGGAAGAAAAAATCCATTGATGGAATAATCTGGTTGTTCAGTATATTCAAGTAGTCAGCTGACCTCATTCTTTCGGCACATAACGTTGCTGAACCTAGAGCTGACCAACTGCAGCAGCCCCAGATCATAGCACTGCCCCCACAGGCTTGTAAGGTAGACACTAGGCATGATGGGTGCATAATTTCAGCCACCTCACTTCTTACCCTGATGGGCCCATCACTCTGGAACAGGATAATCAGATCATTGCTCAAGAGTCCAATCTTAATGTTGACAAATGGTTTTCTTATGGCTACACAGCCGATCCCTTGAGTTTCCTTTGTGTTGTCCGTGTTGAGATGCTCTTACTTTCATGCTACTATGACCTGTCTGAAGCAGATTAACATCTTTTCCAATACCACAGGACGTTTATTTCGACAGACTTAGGTGCACTTTTATACACTTAATGTTTATAGATCTTAAGTTTTGAAAGTTACACGTAATAAAGCAGCCTGCTTAATTCTGTAAATGTTCAGTTATATGAGATAGCATCAATGTTTATAGAATTGTATAACCACTCTGTACACTCTGTTCTCACCTGCTAAGATGTTGATTGTATACCTGCCACTGAAAAAAAACTGAGCTCTCAAAATGAAAACAGAGTTGCTTTGGTTAAGTTAATTTCATACGAGCTTTAATTTATCAAATAATGCCCATGCTAGATCACTATCACTAGATCAGTATTATGTTGAGGCAGGATGTGGAGAAGGCTGCAAAAACATTTCTTATACATTGAAAGTTTCCAAGAGCACAGTGACCTTCATAATTCCTAAAGAGAAGAAGTTTGGACTTAGGACTTATCTTTGAGCTGGCTACCTTACCAAACTAAGTAATCAGGGAGAAGGGACTGAGAGGTGACCAAGAACCCAATGGTCTCTTTTGCTCCAATGATCATGTGTTCAGATGATAGAAACTTCCAGATGGTCAACCATCACTGCAGCACTTCACCAAACTGGGCTTTTTACGATAGAAGAAAAAGACACATGAAAGCCCATCAGGAGTTTATAAAAATGCACCTAAAAATTCTCAGACTGTGAGAAACAAGATTCTCTAGTCTGATAAATCCACTCTGGCTATAAAGCCTAGTAGAGTGCTGCAGTGATGGTTAAGCTTCTGGAAATTTCTCACATTTGCACATAGGATCTTAGGAGTTCTGTTGTGTATTTGTAATGATGATATAAAGATAATGCGAGAATCTTCACTGACACCATCTGACCTGTATATAAAAAGGTTTATTACAATGAACAGAACAGCATCATTAGAATCACCATGGTTCTGCTTGTGAGAGCATCAGGGTCAATATGAATATCTCTGTCTATGGGCTGGAATTCCTGGCTTATGTACCATAGTTGTTTTTGCACATCTTTTAGAAGGAAACATATATCTCTTCATTCACCAAGAAGACAATAGGCTCTTCTTACCATTGGACCTAAGGCCCCTATGATTAAAAGCCTTCCACATCCAGGAAGGAGGAAAAGTATGAGGCCTGAAATTCACTCTAACATACAGAGAAAGGAGTTCAAGTGAAGTTCATATACACCCCAATCTGGTTCACATAAAATAAGTTCCAATAAAATTAATTATAAATACACTACAGTTCAGCGAGTTTGACCATTGGGTTCTTAATCACCTCTCACACCAAGGCCCTTCTCCCCTGATTACAGTTTCTTAGGGTGGCCAGCTCTAGAAAAAGTCCTGGTTGTTCCAAACTTTTTCCAGTTAAGAATTATGGAGGGCACTGCACTCTTGGGAACTTTCAGTTTAGCAGAAAAATCTTTTATAGCATTGTCCACATAGCCAGCCTCCACCCAATCCTGTCTCTGAGCTACTCAGACTGAATATAACACAGTCTAGCTCTAGAGCATCTCAAAGATGATCAAGAGAAATGGAAACCGCCAGAGATAAGTTTCAAGAATAATAGCAAAGGTTATTGTACATTTTTCAAATAATAAATCAAAAATACTGTTTTCACTTTGTCATTATGGTATTGAATGCAAAATGATGCACAAGCATAAATCCTAGTTATGCACATAACAAAATGTGAAAAAAGTGAAAGGGTATGATAACTTTCTTAATACATTATGAATCATACTTCAACTTTTGCTTGAGCATTTTATTGGATTAGGAACTTTAAGTGAAGAACTTCAATATTTCTGTCATATTTGCATATACAGGTGTACAGTCAGAAACTGTTTTAAAGTTCCAGTTACTCATTAGTCAGTTTCTGGTTACAGGATGGAAACCTACAAGGAAATCAGTGAGGTGGGTGTGTGTAAATTGACTATTATGTATTCACAATATTGAGAGAGGAAATGCAGCATTACTAATGCACTTATACTACCATCCAGACAATGCCTGGACAGAGATGGGGCTTCCTTTCCAGTATAGAAGAATCTTGATGCAAAAAGTATTGATTGCTTTCATAAAGGTTGTGAAAAGTTGTTTTTAGTTATTGAGTTTGGTTATAAAAGTGTAAAGAATTTATACCATAGGTTTCTTTATCAGGTACACCTACCATGTACTTACACTTAATGGGACCATGATACAGCTCCCATGGAACAATGTAAGAAACAGTAGTTATTTAGTGTTACAGGTCGCAGTTCCCACTCCCTGATTGCTAGAGGTCAAGGTCGTCATGCCAGTCCACCAAAAGCGACCTCGGGCTTACGTAAAATGAGACGTGGAGATTAGGATGCATGAGGTACACCTGTGCGGGTGTCTTTAAAACATGGGCATTTGCCAGGTTTTCTCGTCTTGTCCTATGACTGCTACAGTGCTCATTGGTGTTTTTCCCTCACACTTGTCACTGTCAGTAACGTTTTGTGATTTCGGGGTTTTTCTTTTGCATGCCTCCCTCTTGTTTGAACAGAATTCCCCAAGATCCCTACTGACCATGCCCACGTTGCCTTTATGGTCTACTGCCTACTGTCATTCCATATTCCACCACCCATGTGGTGGGCGCAACCTGGTGGATTACATCATTGATTTATGGATACTGGCCGCGGAGTCCGTGGATGACACGACTCTACAGGCCGTCTTCCAAAAAGGATTCAGCAAGTGTCTGAAGGATGAGCTAGCAGCTTGTGATCCTCCCACATCCGTCACCACTATATACGACCTGTGTACGCAGCTTGATGCCCGACTCAGCAGAATGATTGGGAACGTCCCACGCCCAGTCGCTAGTCCTGCCCAAAACAGTTTTTCCCGTAACCTCCCATGTGACAGGTCCGTCCAGAATGCTCAGGGGTGGAACCCATGCAGTTGGGTGGTTCCATTGCGCCTATCCTGGCTCCTAGGGTAATGGTCCCTTCCGTGTTCCTGTCTGGGAGCCAGGCCCCACCTACCGGGTTATTCGTGGCTCCCCAGCTAAGGGGTGGCGGTCATCCCATCATTGATCTCCAGGCTAGCCTTGATTCTGGGGCAGCCTATAACTTTACCAACATAGGCTTGGCTTGTTGTTTGGGCCTCACCCTCGAGCCCTTGTCCCAGGCCACACTCCTTGTTGCAGTTGACAGTCAATTCCTAGGGTCCAGCCCAGTCCAGTTCCATACCAAGCCCATGGCGGTTCGGATCGGGTCTCATCGGGAGTGTCTCTCCCTGATGGTCACACAGGTCCCACATCTGCATCTGGTTTTGGGTCTTCCTTGCCTCCAGCAGCACAACCCACTGCTCCACTGGCAGACCCACTCAATTATCTCCTGACCCCCTCGCTATGAGGAGTCATGCACTGGGCACTATGAGTACTTAGACATGCCCTTCAGACTAATGAACACCCTGGCCATCGTCCAACGCTTTGTGAATGGCGTGCAGTGTGAGGCCCTCTCACGTGTGTATGTCTACCTTGACAATGTACTGATCTTCAGCTGCTCCTTGGAGGAGCATGGGAGGCATGTCAAGAGAGTGCTCCAACTGCTTCTCAAGTACCACTATTATGTCAAACTGGAGAAGACAGAATTCCATGCCTCCTCTGTCTCTTTTCTAGGCTTCGTGGTAGGCCAGGGGAGGGTCCAAATGGACCCCGTGACACTCTAGGCCATCTCCAGTTGGCCACAGCCCACATCCCTCCTTTAGGTCCAGCACCTGGAATTCGCCAACTTTTTCAGGCAATTCATTCGCAACTTCAGAGCATTGGCGGACCCACTCACAGCCTTGACCTGGAAAACCCCAGGCCCTTTTCGCTGGACCTGCCAAGCCCAAGAGGCTCTTAAGGAGCAGCTGACCTCAGCTCCTATCCTGAAGCTCCCAGATTCAGAGCAACCTTTCATAGTCGAGGTACACATCTCCAAAATTGCAGGCGGGGCGGTTTTGTCCCTACACCAGGGGGATGACAACAAGGTAGACACCATACTTCTTGCATTGGCTGATGCTGGCCAAGACTAATTACTCCATTGGGGATCGGGAGCTCCTAGCCATTAAGCTGGCACTGGAGTGGAGGAGTGGAGACATTGGCTGGAGGGGCCAACCATCCATTTCTGGTCCTTACTGACCACAAAACCTGGGATATATCCAGGCAGCTAAGCAGGTCAATGCCAGGCAGGCCTGCTGGGCTCTCTTCTTTGGCCAGTTCGATTTCACTATCTTGTACTGGCTGGTAAGCAAAAATCTTAAACCCGACGCCCTGTCTAGGCATGTCCAATGCCAATCCCAAGCCCATTCTTGCTTCTTCCCACATCCTGGGTGCCCTAAGTTGGGACCAGGCCATCACCAGGACCCTCAGGCATGAGCCTGACCCAGGTAACACGCCACAGGGGTGCACTTTTATCCTGTTCATGGTTCGGCATCTCTGGCATGGCCGATCTCATAGGGCAACAATTTTGGTGGCCCCGGTTGATCCAGGACATCTGGGCCTTTGTGGACAACTGTCAGGTGTGTGTGGTTAACAAGGCCTCTAGGGAGTGCCCGGAGGTTCTGCTGCACCCTCTCCCGATCCCCTGCCGGCCATGATTACATATATCTCTGGACTTCATCACCAGGCTGCCCCCATTCTGGTCGTGGTGAATCGCTTATCCAAGGCAGTAAAGTTTATTGCTATGCCAGATCTCCCCCCACAACCAAGGAGACTACGGACCTCCTCATCCAACATGTCATTGGGGTTCATGGGTTCATGGGACATGGTCTATGACCAGGGACCACAGTTCTCCAGTTAGTTCTGGGTGGCCTCAGCAAGCCTGACTTCTGGATTCCACTCTGAATCTGGAGCTGTTAAAGGTCACGTTACTGTTACACATTGCTGTTACCGCTCCCTTACCGCTAGAAGTCAGGGTTGTCATGCCAGTCCACCCGAAGCCACCTCAGGCTCACGGAAAAGCACGAGGCGGTGATTAGAACACACAAGTTACACCTGTGCAGGTTTCCTCATCATGTTCTATGACTGCTACAACATCTTGGCTCGTTGGCTTTTTTGCCTCGTGCTTGTCACTGTCGGTAATGTTTTGCAATTTCAGGTTTTTTCTGTGTCTCGGTTTTCTTTTGCATGCATCCCTTGGTTTTTCGGTTCAGCCCATGTTTCACTAATATCATCAATTTGGATATTTTCCATAATCTGGTTTTTGTACGGCAGATCCTTTCTTTTTCCTTTTGTGAGGTCAACTATTAGCGCCCACGCCCTTCTTAGTTTCTTCCATTTTTTCAGAGATTTTGACTCAGTGTTTTTGGTTGTCCCATCCCTATCGGTTTCTCAGTTTGTTTTGTGCTCGAGCGCTGTCTCGCCACATTTGTTTAGTCAGCTTTTTAGCCTCCCTTATGTGGTTTGCTCCTTTAGTTCTCCCTTCCTTAGTTCATCCTATTCCTTAGCCCATCTCCTTCCCAACCTGTACACGTCATTTATGTTCTCAGCCTCCGCTACAGCACTTGTGCGCTGTTGGTGCCTCACTGCAATTGCACACTTCCCAGGCGGGTCCCAGGGTCAGTGTCTTCCCATCAGTGCTGTCGCCACCTACTGCCGAGCCTTCCCCTCCATCAGCATGCATGCTTTGGCACTCATCCCTCCACATTTAGGTCTTAAAGTTCCCTACCATCTGCGTCATGACAGATTATGGTCAAAACAGGGACTCTCACTTTTACATGTAGACCATCTATTGCTACAACAATTGATTTTTTAGTTCATGTAAAGGAAAAAAATATGGAATCGCTCATTTCTCAGGAAAAAAATATGGAGTCACTCTGCAATTTGCAGTTCTATAACAAAGACATGCTTTAACAAAAACATTCTTCAGTTCACAGAGCTGTTGATTGACATGAATCAAGGCCCCAACATGAGATATCTCATGTGAAACAAAGGAGAGGATTATAAAACTTATTCAAGAAGGTAAATCATTACGGAAAATCACAAAAGATGTTGGTTGTTCCCAGTCAGCTGTATATAAAATTTGGCCCAAGTACAAACAAAATGGGAAGGTTAAATTCAAGATAGAGCACTTAAAGCAATATGTTTTGAAAACAGAAAATGCACAACAAAACAAATGAGAAACAATTGGGTGGAAAGTGGACTCAACGTCTGTGACCGAATTATAAGAAATCACCTAACGGAAAAGAAAAGGTAAATGAAAGCCATCATTAACACGTAAACAGAAAAGAACAAGTTTACAGTGGGCTAAAGAAAACCAATCATGGTCTGTGGGTGACTTGATGGAAGTGATCTTCAGTGATGAATCACGAATCTGCAGTGGGAAAGATGATGAAGCTGGTATATTTGAAAAGTTCAAGCCTAAAATCCGCCAAGCGCCATTCAAACAAAGATTGAACTGTGCTTACAGGCAGGCAGCTCTCAGTGTGATCTATCCACTCTGCATATTAGTTGTTTTTGTTTTTGGCAAAAGCCGACAACTCCCATGCAAATATAATCCAAAATAAAACCTTTTGCGCAAAAACCGACAACCTCCGACGCCATTTTACTGCATACAACAACAACTCCATTTCAGCCAATCACACACCAGCTAGCAATTACGTCATCGCAATATGACTGCGCCCATATTCCCTCGATTCGAGTGAAACAATCAGACAAAAGTGATCTCATTTTGCGTTATAAAGGTAAAAATAATGGAAACGTTTGATGAACTGGACAAACAGGTAGTTCTGTTACCTAGAGACCGTAAAGAAAAGGCTGACAAAGATAACACTGCATGGCAAAAGGCCAAGAAAGCGCGTCATGATAGTTCTAAAAAATGCCTAGTGTATCTTGTATACACAATGGACGTAATTTTTGTCTCGCTGGATCTTTGACCCCAGAAGATGTTCGATATGCGCAGAATCAGCTGTATCAAACTACCGATACGGTAAAGCAGGATGCTACCCTTCTTTCCTATATGAAAATAACTGATCATGCTGATTGCTGTTTGCTAATCAGTATTGACTCAATCTTCATGTGACAGATTCCTTTGATACTTTGATATTCTTTTGATCATATATTATTAATTTGCGTTCATGATGCATAATACTTGCCTTTCTTGTACAATTTTTAAGTTCTATGAAAAGTTTGGAGTTGTCTGTTTTTGCTAGAACATTTTTTTGGACTTGTCTGGTTTTGTGACAAAACACAATTAAAAACCTCATGTTTTATTTCAATAAAAGTATGATTTTATTCAAATTAACATGTCATTTACAATTAATGCACTTAGTCAAAATACCTCAGTTTAGAACGAGTTGGCTTGACCAGGAAACCACCAAGAAAAATATCCTTTTACTCAATTCCCATAAAATGTACTTGTCGGCTTTTGCATTAGAACTCTTCTTTTGTTTGGTGCTGGTCCAATTAAATTTATGAAGATAACTGTCTAAAGAGAAAATGTAAATTTCCACAGTCAATGATGATATGGGTCTGCATGTCAGTAAAGACACATGGGAAATGGCAGGCATTACATCTTCATTAAATGGGAAAATCGACTTTGAAATTTTGGACACTTTTCTTATTCCATCAGTTGAAAGGATGTATGGTAATGATGACTTCATTTTACAAGATGATAATGCGTCTTACCATAGGGCAAAGAATGTGAAATCTTTCCCTCAAGAAAGACAGATAATATCAACGACAATGGCCTGCAAATAGTCCAGCTCTCTGGTGGAAATTGAACAAAATAGTCAATGACCTGCAACAACAATAAGAGACAGTTGACATCAGATTGATGATGAATACTGTTTGTCATTATTTAAGTCCATTGCTCAGAAAATTCAAACTATCATAAAAGCCAGAGGTGGTGCAACAAAGTACTAATGGTGCAGTGTTTTTCTCTTGATACCACAATTTTTCTTCAGAATTGAGTGATACCTCTAAACCAGCCACTAAGGATCTTTTGTGCTTGTCCCAAGCCCAGGTAAATGGTGAGGGTTATGTCAGGAAGGGCATCTGAAGTAAATGACTTTGCCAAAACTAAGATGTGAGTTCACGACCACCACTGGAGTTTAAGCAGACCAAATGGTGGAAGCGGAG
>JAVSBU010150157.1:0-12677 GCA_033118015.1 Loricariichthys derbyi
ACTTCAATGTTTTTCGTTATATAAATGTTTATTATATTTAATAATAATATTTATATGCATAAACAATAACAATATTTATATATATATTATATATTCTTAATACATGCGCCACATAATCGTTTTCAGCAAACCATTGTGAAAATATGCTAATGTAAATGGAAATGTGCGAATAATTAAGAACATAATCATGGATGTGTGGCGAAGGAATGGTGGCTGTATTGCTTCCTCAGAATGGAGTTTCTTCCACAGTCACATGCTCAAAATTTGAGTGCGGACATTTACGGATGATGCGGATGATTGTGAACATGTGCCGGCGTAAAAAGTATTATAAAAAAATGTATTAAGTGCGACAGCACCTCGAAGACTGAACATTGAGTGGCAGGAGCAGGCAGCTTATACAGTCCGCAACTCACTCGCGGGCCATGCGCAAAACTCTCGCTTTGTTCGCAACACATGCGCAATTCAAACAAAATGCTTACGTTACACATTCTTAATTGGCGGCCATTTTTTTGGGGGGGGGATTCCACTACGGATGACTGCGGAAAATCCACATTTATAGTCGCAGTTCGTTCGCAAATAACACGTCCATGATAATCTAGCCTTCGGTTATATGGTGCTTTTACTTTATAATGTATTTTCCGTTTAGTGTAGCAAGTGTATTCCCAATAACCCCATTAAAGTTTTGACAATTCTGCTGATGACAGTGTTAGCTCACTTATCCACATGTGAAAAGTACAACATCTGGTTGATATGGACCTGCCAAGTCTGAACATGATTATTTAAAAATAAACCTGGAGGGAAAGAACAGCGCTGCTTCTATTTAGAGGTAGCAATTTAAATACTTTGCACATTTAGTTACAGTACTGTACAATTCTTATCTTTGAATCTTTAATAAAACTCAAAACACTCACTGAAAACAAGAATGAGAGTGGAACGATAACATTTTCTGCCTTTCAAGGCTGCAATTCTTTTTTCAGGTGTCACAAAGTTTCGCTCTATTAATTTCTGTCATTCAGATCTGAATAAATATACAGGTATACACCATTCAGAAATTATAAAAGCAACTAAAAAATCTGTCTTTTGCTGACAGAAAATGGAATCAGAGTGTTGAAAGACATTAAAAAACTGTTTTTTCTTTTACCCTTTTAATTCTCCATAAGGTTTATAAATGATCCAAAGACAAGAATTTCAATATTATAAGAGTACACTAGTGTAATAAAGGCTTTTATATTGTCTTTCAATTAATATTATTGTCTAAATTAAAACACTGTGTGTACAATATCTACTTTACTACCAGACTACAGTAACGTCTGGTCAACACCCTTTTTTCACAGAAGGCAAAAGGATGCATGCCTGAGTCCCCCACATATTTTAGGAGAAAATATTTGTCTTGGTGTTACTAATTCCAGCCAAAACTCAATTCATGACATAAAATTCAGTCTCACAATAGCTGCTGCTCAGAACAGATCTTCTCTGTTTTGTGTGTTTTTCTTAGGATCTTAGTGCAAATAAGTCATCATGGGTCTTAAAAAATTTAGTGATAACAGTCAGGCAAAGCAAATCAGTGAGAACCGCAAAACAACAGAGAAAGCGTTGTTGTGTTTCACATTTAAAACATTATTCCATAAATTATAGGGGATTTTTCAACAAAATATGCTTTGTGTTTGGCACATCCAAATGCAATCACTCCTTTTTGCTAATCATTAGCATTATATATCCATAATTTCCTATTCTTATCATATTCTTATTCTTAAGCGATGGCCTTTTAAGCAAATGGACTTTTAACAGATGGACGGTAAACAGCACTGATGAGTTTAGAACTCGACATTCTCATCTCACTGGATCAACTAGTGAATATTGTTTAAAATTCTCCCACTTGGTGAACTCGCCTCAGCTCAAAATAATTACGGAGCAAAAAAGCAACTTAGGTGTCCTCAAAAAGTGATGGAAATCCAGGACAGCACGAGTCAAAGTCAATGTCTAGAGGTGTTTCATTCAACAGAAAGCCCTTCTGTGACCCCATCATGAGACTCTACCCAGGTACATAAAGTAGTTTTGGGCCTTTGTGGGTTGCGCCCGCAAAACAGGGTTAAATATTCCCCCATCTCGCCGCGGTGCCTGACCAGAGCGGCCCTTTAACCACGCAATACATCACGCATCCAAGCAAACCCACGGCAGCCCGTTTAGAGGGCAGGAAGGACAAACATTATTTATTGTGATCATGACAACCCAGGCTGGATCTTACTTACTCCACCGTGGACTAGGCAGAAGATCTGGACACTTACCTGTGGAAAGAAAACAAAAGAGAAATCAGAACGTGTCACCATATCTTCATTTCTCCAGCACCAAGTTGGAGGCGATACACCCGGCGTACCAGCAGTCTGGCATTGATTGCTTTCACCATAAAAATCCATACTGTCAAATGTCTGCAGGCCCCAAAATGTTGTGCAGAGAGATATCGAAGAAGCTTAAAATTCCCTGCTGCACAGGCCAATATTTGAGCAATAAATAAAGAGCAAAGGGAAGCACAAGCTTTGCGAAGGGCACCATAAAGCTGTGGACCTGTACCCAACTGACTAGGTAGAAATGCTCAGTGCTCGAGGGTGTACGGTTCAGAGGCTGGCACAGAGTGATTTTAAAGAGTATACCATTTTGACGCATGCTACGCTTTTGATATACTGGTGAAATTTTCATTTGGGCATAAAAATATATTTTTGAAAGCACCCAGCACTGGAGTAGAAGCATAGCAATTACTGTCATGATGTGGAGACGAGGTGGTAACAGAGGACCCAAATACAGACAGCTTAATGGTAGATTTATTAACTCATATTTAAACAACAAAAAACAACACAAACCCAAAACACAGTTAAAAAAGATCAAAAAGAAAAAAAGGCAAAAGTCAGCAAACCCCCAGAACTAGTGGAGGTTAGGGCGATTTGGACCTGATTTTATGGCTGGCGACCACGCTGACCAACCATGCTGAAACGGGAAGGCATACCAGACCAACTAACCACGTGGGGACAGACTCGTGCCCCCTGTGGCGTGGACCCGATTTTATGCTGGACGAACGAGTCAGCCAACCATGTGGGGATGAAGGGAGGCAAGGCAACCATGTGGCCCTTATTTTACAGCCGACATACTGGACCGGCCAATAATGTGGTGTGAGGGAGTGCACTTTCCCTACTCTGTCCTCTACGCCCTGATGTTACCTCAAACCTCCTGGTTTTACAACACCCCCTTCTTCAAAATAGGGGTGTTATCATCTGTCCCTACTCCTTCGGTTCCTCCACCCACTGTACCGCTGCGTTCCCCCCACAACGCCTGCCACCACAAATGGATGGGAAACAATACGGACCGCACCAGATGGGATGCGTATTTTGCATCAGAAAACATGGCAAAAATGACTGCCACCAAGCTCACCGCTGCACACGTCAGGATTCCGCTCCATTTGTGATCAGATGTTAACGACTCCACATCGGTATCGTGCCAACTTCTGGGTTTTATAGTCCCGAAGCCAACTGAAACTGATCGTGTGCTGCGCAGCCATGTCATAGTGTGTATGTGCATGGCACAGCACTCTGACGGTTCTAATCCCAGTCTTTCCATGACTTGGCAGCCCCCCCACTGTCACACCACAGAACTGCGGTTGGGATCCTGACAACTACAGAGGAGGTGGTGTTCAAGGGTGCACCATTATACTAGAAGAAGCCACATACATTTATACAAATTGATTCGGGCAGAATATAATCCACTTGAGGAGTTTTAAAGCTATGTATAGGGGGTGCAGGAGCTCGCTGCCTGTACGCTCTTTCAACCCTTCTTGTCAGTAGCTGGAATTTAGTCAGAAGTTACCCAAATATCTCCAGTATTTGAGGAGCTGCAGTGCGTCGGCCTAAGATATTCAAGATATGTTTTTTTCCACTACGAGAACAAACACACTTAATATTCAATCCAAAGGCCAAGCCAGGCACTTCAACAAAATTATTTCTAATAAGCTATAGTGGCACGCCCAGTCAGGTCTCCAACGGTATCATCCTTTCAATTTATTAATTTCATACTTCATTTAATCTCAGAGCAAGGAAATAAACAAGTGCAACATATTAGCATTCGCAAAGTGCAGCTTCTTACAAAAAAGCACTTCTCCCTTTTTCTCTGATAAATAATCTTCTTTCCTTAATTATTCTAAATCGTATCATTAATATGCTGCTGTTAGTGGAATATGGCCACTGTTTTTACTAATGGTACCACACGCTTGGAGCAATTGGCTGTTGGATACGTTTTTATTTGATTGCAGACAGTATGAACCCAAGATGTATCATGTTTTTTTCAAGGACGGTAAAGCATTTACTACTTTGTAACAATCCCATTCCTTCTCACAACACTTAAACGATGTTGTAAGTGGGGTTTGTGAATGTAACTCTGTACGGTATAACTTGTTAAAGGTTTGATAAAATAATCCCTCGCCCATGTGCTTCTATCAGCTATTGATGAAAGATGGCTCTTGATGCAGTGCAGTCAGTGTAGGTTCAAATTCCTCAAGATTCCTCCAAGCAGAAATACGTAAATCCCTTCCAACCTTTCTTTGAGGATCACAGATTTTAAAAGGTTCAATCATTTTCTCAGACAGTTGGTGAAAAATTGGAGATCCTCTGCCCATCTTTGCTCAAAGACTTGTTTTGGTACCAAATCATGATTTCAATCACCTGTTTGAAATCACGTCATTATTTATTTCTACCTCATTGCTAGATGTAAGTTTCACCTGTCCAAACTTTTTTCCAAGGTGCTGCAGGCCTGAAATGCAGGAATGGATGCTTATTAACAAATGAAATGAAGTTGATAAGAAAAAAATACTTTCTCAGGTTCATACTGTCTGCAATGAAACAACAGTCAAAGGAAATGTAAGAAATTTATTTTCTTTTAATTTTTATTTGCATTTTTCATACTATTCTAACTTTTTCTGATATGGGTTTGTACTTACTTACTTAGATTAATCGGTACTTCATAAGCTCTTAACCAAAACCATTTAAGGATGAAGCAATAAGAGACTGAGAAGAACACATGTCAGTACAAGCAGACGTGTTTGAACTGTAATATCGTTTGCCCCTGCTCATTTCCTCTGCATTGCATCACTCTGCAAAGGCATGTGTAAAATGAGATTAGTTCAGATGGTGGTGTAATTTGGTTATTTTACAGCCGATGGCCATTAAATACATGTACATTAAATAATATTTACTAGGCATAAGCAATATATACTTTGGGCCCGGGACAGTGTAATAACATCTAAGTGGAACTGCAGCGACTGTTCCGTGAGGTGAAGGGCTCTCCTCTAATTTAGAGGGTTTTACGAGAATAACAGTACGTTGTGTTAGAGAACACCCATGATTCTTCATAATTAAAACGCCTGGAAACTTTAAATTCCTGAACCAGAGCACTAAAAACAAACAATACTCCGGCAAACATGCATATAACTGATATATTAGTCCATAAAGCGAACCAACATGAATGATGTTAATGGATATCCAGGACATACATTATCAGAGTTAATAATGTCGCTCTGTGGCTATTTAGATACTCGATTGAGATTTTTATGATCTCTTACAATCTTTCTCCCCTGCCAGAGAGCTCAATAATGAAGTAGGCCAACATAAATAACGTCCACTTTACCAGAACCCATCACCGCACAATGTGATCCAGATCCTTTTTCCACTTTGTTCTGTCCTGCTGCTCCCAGGTCAGGTTTCTATCGGAAATCTGACCGGTGGAGTAGACCTCATTAATCAAGTTTGTCTTTTACTGTAAGACTCCCAGAGGCCCAACATGCTGTAAGGACATCCACTGGGGCCGAGCCCGGAACCAAACATATTCTGTATCTGTAAGGCATCTGCCATGAGGCCAGGAATGGTTCTGAATGGAAAAGACTGAATTTATTAGTGATATATAACTGCATATCAGAAATAAATGGTGAGTGGTTCCCCCCATTTTTAATTATTGTATTTTGTTTTTTACTTTTAACTAAATTTTTAATTTATTTTGACGCTTTAATTTAATTAATTTTTGAATTGATTTCGTTAGATGCTTCATTATTCATTTTCTCTGTAATTTATTAAGCACAACATTATGAAGCAGTAAATGCTTTACTGTTTCAGAAATGCAGAAATAGACATTTATTACAAATTTAAACTTCGTCCTGTCTGAAATGTAGTAAAAATATATGGTATTGTAAGAAAAAACATTTTTATTTTCCATACTATCCCAACATTTTCTGACTTGGGGTTGTTAAAGAGTAGAAGGTCTAGAATCAGAAAGGTACTAAACATCTGTAGCTATCTGAGGATGGAAAATGATGGATAGTTGAACAGCAGGCGCTTGTGTAACTACACCAGAAGCATCATCATCTCCTCCTCACGGGAGATGCAGCTACACAATTCGAACTCGACTGAGAGAAAGATAGAGTAGCAAACCCCCTCTCTCAAATATCAGCACTGTTGAGTCTCCACATCGAACACTGTTTCAAGCTTAGCACTAAGCAGTGAAGCTCTGTAGGACACTTAGTATTAACTTGGTCTGAATTTCTCATGTCGGGCCCAGTCGAAGTCCTCCTGGTCCTAATGCTAAGAATCAGATTGTTGCGTTATATTCCCTCTCTGGGTGTGGATCGATATGGCTCGAAGTTCATCGTCTGCTGCCTGATGTAATTAATATAGACGGGGAATAAAGTAGAAGCTACACTCAGTTTATCTGCTACACCGCCTAAGTGCACTTTGTCCTTATGAAGTTACTGACTTTAAATTCTGCTCAACTTAATAAAAGCAGAGTTCACACCAAGTAGGCTGTGTAATTACAGCTTGGATTTAGCTCTAATTCACATAATTACCTTCAGAACGCAAGGACAGTATTAAATATATTAAATTAAGTTTAGAGTAATTTAAAGACACATTTTCTGTCTCTGCTAGGTTGAATATCACATGCAGAGATTAGTGGCTCATTCTGAAGAAAGGGAGGGGGAGGGATAATCAGGAAATGCTGTGATGGACTGGTGTCATCCCCTTTTACAATAAGAAATATTACATGAAAATGAAAGATATTATATGGAAATCTTTATTTAATAAATGTCTATATGCTCCAGAGATGTATTTATTTATCTGTTGATTATACATAAATAATTCAATGAATCTATGTTTATATATTAATTATTTATGCAGTAGATAAAAAAAAATTATTTGTTGTTTTAAATTATTTTCCAGTAAAGGTGCTTTCACAGTGCCAAAAAGTTAGTTGCGACCGACTTGCGGCGAAAAAAATTGGATATTCGTGATACGGTCTGCGTTTTTGTACTGCAGACGTTCATACATCCGCACATGTTCGCATAATCCGCAATAGCAAATAATTTCCGCCCCTCAAATTTTGAGCTTGCTCACGATTGTACTGCGGAAGACATTCCGTTCTGATGAGTCAATATGGCCGTCATTCTGTCGCAACACAGCCATGATTATGCTCTTAATACAATCGCACATTAACGTTTTGCAGTCACTTTTTTCTGCAAGGGTTGCCGAAAACGAGTATGTGTGGCTTGTGTGGAAAGATTATTTCGCGGTCATAAGACGAAGGCATTTGTCACGCCCGCTAGGGCTCAGGACTGCATCTCCCAGAATACTTTGGGAGATGAGGTGGTGCTGACACGCCCACATTCACCCGAGTATTAACGATCGGCAGCTGGGCCTCGTTTATGAACTCTTTAAATAGAGGCTCAGCCTGTGTATCAGTGTGAAGTATTGCCAACCTAGTTGCCTTACCGAGCATTATATTCACTGTGTTATCTGATCTCCTGGATTTGACCCTGTTGTGCTGTTTCTGGTTCCCATGTTATTTGGATTACCCCTTTTGGATCTGTTTGCCTTGGCTACTAACATTATTCTGTGCTTTGACCTTTGTCTGCCTTATCGACCACGATTCCTGTCTTGCCCTTTGGACATTATTGTATTAAAGCCTGTTTTACCCTTTACTCAGCGAGCATCACTCCATTAATACCGGTGTTACAGCATTGCTGCTGTGTTGATGAAGCTTGCGGCTCAAACGGGTGCATTGTGTGGGAAGGACTGAGTGATGTCATATAACCATGAGTCATAATTTTTTCATCCTTGGTTGAACTCGGACCCCTCCTATGCCCTGCCTTCATCACGAGCTGATTTTAGGGTCAGACTCTATGAAGCCTTGCATAGGGTATTTTACTGTAATGTTTGTCTCTTTATTCAGGGAACCCACCTGTCACATTTACATTTCAGGATCTGGTTATTATAAACATGGCTGATTGACATTCATATTTTAATAGTTATCATCACAATAACAGTGTTACATACATTGGTAGCAAACATGCACAAATACAAATACTGGTTTGGGGCTTACCTATGCTCTAAATATATAGACTAAAACTTTATAATCATCCTAAAATGGTTGTTTATGCCTTGTTGTTTCTCACATATATTAGTGTGTGTGTCTGAATGGTCGAAAAAAAGGCATTAACATTAAATAACTTTGTAGAAAGCCGCTTTTTTGAACCTTTGCCCATTTCCTTGCATTAGTGTACAGGCTGATCTGCCACAGCCATCATATGGCCACATCACACTGCAACAGGTCAACCCACTCAAAGCGGCGTCTATGTAGGGAATGGTTTGGCAACCGCCTCACCTGGCAACCAAGGCGGGGCTTTAGCGCATGCCACGCCCGACAGGTGCGTTCTATATAAAGCGTCCTGCTTCTGCCACTCCACACTCCATCTTTCCATCCTTCCGGTGCTGGCACGGAAACGGCATCCCTTTTATACTCTTTGCAGGGACCATCATATATACGTGATACGCTCAAATCATGCTTGGAACGCATCCCGTTGTGATCGCAACATGGACATTGTATGCGTTCTCTATTGCTACATACTCTTTTTCGGAAACCTCTTGTGGAAATAAGCTACTGTCCATAGGAAATGTGCGATTGTGTTAAGAACATAAGCACGGCTGTGTTGCAACAGAATGGCGGCCATATTGTGCCGTCCGAACGGAATGTCTTCCGCAGTCAAATTTTTAGAAAGCTCAAAATTTGACTGTGGAGATGTTTCGCTCGTAGGATTGCAAACATGTGCGAGCGTAACAAGTCTTTTAAAAAAATTAAGTTTAAGTGTGTTAATTAAGTGTGACTTACGAAAAGACGACCATATCGGGAATATAAATATTTTTTCCCCCGCTAGTCATTCGCAAATAACACGTTTGTACATGGCGACAGCACACTGTTGACTGAATGTTGCGTGGCAGGCGCACACACCATTATGCATCCGCACCTCACTCGCAGGACATACACAAAACTCACGCTTTGTTCACAACGCATGCACAATTCAAACGAAATGCTAACGTAACACATTCTTAATTGGCAGCCATTTTTTGGGGGTGATTCCAGTATAGATGACTGCAGAAAATCCAAATTTATCGTCACTGCTCGGTCGCAAATAACACTTTTTGGCACTGTGACAGCACCTTTTGTTGTTTCAGCAGCAGATATAGAGATAAGTGTCTCAATGTCCATCCGATTGACGTGCATTTTAATAGCCAAGGTCTTAAAAATTAGAAAGGAACAAAAATCTGCCTTTTAACTACAGACTAGACCAATCAGTACTGCAGATTCACAAGCAAGATTCACAAGTGTCTATCAATTAATTTTTGACTTTGTTCAAACAAAAGTATCAGGTCCGTCATTGTCAGGTGCCACGCCAGACTGCCCATGTTAATCGGCACAAGTCTGGCGTGGCACCTGACAATGACAGACCTGATACTTTTGTTCTACACATGCGTGATTGGTGACAGCAAACACAGTAATCAGCCTTTCATATTGGATTCAGCTGTGGCCCAGATTTTAAAAAGCCAATCATGTGGATCAGTCCTTGTCGGGCCATCGTCAAGGTAAGACGCATTTTACATCTGACAGCCCAGTGATCGCACTGGTATGCCATGGCCTGCACAGTCGATGTGGGCCATTTTTGACCGGGTTTTTAGATGATGCGTGGCATATATGCAAATAGGTGCATAGTTGCGGGTTGCGCTAGTGGGTGCATGCACCAGTCTCACTCGTGGCCCCAGAGAAGGTGAGTGATAAAGGTACTACCCTTCCTATGAAGAGGGAGGGTGGAGTAGCACCAGGAGGGCTGAGGTCATGTGAGGGGTTAGTGTGATAGTTCTCTATCATCTCTGTGCCACCTGGACCCCCTCAGCACCCCCTGTGCTCACCGTGTGATCGTCCAGGCAGTGCCGGGGATACCACATGTTAGCTGCTGCCATTGGCAGGTGATTGTCCAGAGCCTGTCCCTGCCAGACCTCGCTTGTTCCTCCCCTTCATCCCAGTGGTTGGCCAGTTCGGGACATTCAGCCATAAAAACAGTTCCACAAAGGTGTAGTTGGCCGAACCAGAACGCCAACCATAAAACCGGTCCATTTCACCTTGGACATGTCTTAGTTGTTGCCACGTGCCCTAGCCCTGTCTTTAGGGGTCAGCCGTTTTTGGCAATTTTTGTTTCTTTGTTGGGCTTTGCTGTGTTATTTTGCTTTGGTTTTCTCAGTTTCCTTATTTTACGTTGAATAAAGCCTACCCTTATTCATGAAGCTGTCTGTCTTTGGGTCCCTTTTCCACCTTGCATTGTGAAAATCATACCATCCGTTTAAGTGTTACAGCATTTCCTAATTTCTTATAATTATTTTGAATTTCCATAAATTAAAACGAGTTCCACTCATGTTTTCAGTGGTATCCCTGACGCATTCATGTATCGTTTGCACTCAGTGTTCTTGTGAAAATACCCTTTATATTTACATTATAGTAACCTAAAAGGACTATGAATCAATGGTAATGCTTGGTCAACGTCCTGTTTCACAGGCTGTAATCCAGAAATTAAATGGCGCATTCCTGTACCTGAGAATCAAAGCATTTGCAGATCTGAGCAAGACACGAGTATAATCCACTTATACTCTAAGTGAGGTGGAAGCGTTATACAGCTCAGTGAGCACGTCAGTCAAAAGCATCCCTTGGCTCTTTAGCATTGTTTACTGGAGGGGACAATGTGTGAACCCTTGCCTTTAATTAGAATTATTCACTATCTGTATGTTTATAATTAAATGTATTCTGTTTTGCATGGGTGAATAAACAGAAGAGATTCTGTGGCACACTTTGCAGTAACAAGGGGAAAGCACTAAAACGCATTAAAAAACTCATTAAAGAGAACAATAATAGAATAGACGGAGAGAAGGAAGAGAGGAAAAGCCCTTAGCGATCTTGTCATCTTGTGTGAAGGCCTGACAGCTTTTTCAGCCTTTTCCTCTTGTTAAACAGCTTGTGCTCTATCTTTCTCTGTGCTTTTCTTTCCTCCTCTCGCCCTCACTCTATTTTCTCTCTCTCAGTAGGGTGGCTGATCATGCTGATGGGACATCCTCAGGACAGAAAGGAGGACAGATGGAACAAGCTTGTCTGCAGTTGTGTGTTGGCTCCCTGCCTCCTTCCTCAATGCAGCTGATCAGTGATGTACAAACAGCAGAGCTGAGCTAACTGATAGAATTAGACTGTAAAGAAAAGGAGAGGGCAAAAATGACTTTGGGAAAATGTATGTTAATTATAAGCCTGAGCAATCTGAACACCTAATTCATTTTAGATACATTCTGAATGAAAGAAATGCTCCAATGCTTAGACATTTCAGTTAAGAGTGAGTGTAACAGTACAGTTATATGGTCAGATTAAGAATACTGAACTGGGACAATATGGAAAATGCAATTATAAAAACATGCAGTCCCACATTTACTTTGAATGGTTCGTTCTGGTTTAGTGATTTAAGCTGTCATAAACATGATAGTTGAAAATAATAAATTTGCTTTACATAGATTAAAACATGGCTACTTCATTGGCTACACAACACAAAACAAGAACAGTGTGCAACACATGAAAAACTGCAAAAAATAAAAATAAAATAAAAAGTTTATAACATCTGCAAATCATTTTGGACCTAGGTATCATTCCCAGGTCCAGGATCATCATACACATGTTCATCATACTGCTGTTGCTTCCTGACACTGCATTTTGTAGATCCAAACAGAAAATGTGCTCACAAGTTTTCCTCTCTGCTTCATATAAATGCTCATCAGAATTTAATTATTGTTTTCTATATCACAGGGTAAAAGCCCCAGACCCCTAGACAAATTGGATGCTGTAATTGTATTCCTTTTGCCCGCTTCTCATAAATAAACTATGCCCTTGTTTATATACTCTATAACTAACACATGAATAATTCAAATTCCCACCCAAAGTGACGTGCTAGTAACCCCTCGATAGTGAACAGGAATAGGAGTGACGTTTATCACAGCTGAATTTGAGACACAAGAAGGCAGTTTCCTCTGCATCATGTCACATGATTGCCTTTCACTGATGGCTTTCTCTTGTTACCTCCCACCTGGTCCAAAAAATGCATAGAGGTTGAACCTCCTGCAAGCATGTGCAAGTGTGTTGCCACTCTAGTGCAAAATCCCCCTGTGTGGCCTAATGTTTTTAGGATGGCAAAATCCTGAAAAAATATTACTGAAGAAAATATTTACAATGTACACTACCGTTCAAAAGTTTGGGATCACTTGGCAATTTTCATGTTTTCCACGGAAACACACATG
>JAVSBU010150264.1:0-12677 GCA_033118015.1 Loricariichthys derbyi
ACACACACACACACACACACACACACACACACACACACACACACACACACACACACACACACACACACACAGAGGTTCTGGATCATTTGTGAGTGTGTGCTGATATAATAAATGTGCAAACAGCACTGAGCAGAGTGAAAGAGGTTTTTATTAGAGCTTTTATGATGAGTCACTGAAAGATTCGCCCTGATTCCTTTGTGCATCTTTCAATTTGCTTTTTGTCGTGTGTTTGACTTTGCATTGGTGAATTCAAGCTCAGACTTGTCATCATGTTTTCTTTCTCTCTCTCTTTTTATTGCCACGTCTCTTTGTAACGCCGCAGCATTTCCTCCCAGGAAATCAAATCCCTGTGAGAACCCGAGCCTGCCTTCGCCTACAGGTACGACCAGTTTACACACCTACAAGTGAGAGTTTGTCACCGTCTTCTGATCACGTGCTGATGATGGTACAGGTAAACCCACAGTGCCTGCAGGATCCAGCACTCACTTTAATCTTATTAATTAAGACACAGACGGCTAATGAGAGATCAATGAAACAGGCAGCTCGTGATATTTCAGTCTTGTTTGTGTGTTTAGATGAGTCAGGTGCTCAAAATTCTGATCAACCAAACCGCCTCATCCCAAATTTAGGAATGTCACAAACTTCCAAATTGTTTCTGGCACAGCTGGTACAAAAACCTGAAGATTGAGAGACAGAATTGTGAGGATTATTACACAAGGCGTATTCCAATCACTAATCACAGCCATATCGAAGCCTTTCTGTGATTCGAGTCATTTGAATCTGTGAAAAATGATTCCTTAACATTTCTTTCTACGTCAGACAACAAACAGCCCGATTATTAACTATTAAATATTATTTTTTTTTAAAAATCACATTCAGACCAACACAGAGACTCTTAACTAAAAATGAAACCTCCAGCTCAGTCTGAATCAACTTAAAGATTCATTATTAAAGACAATTTTAGGAGATTCATTAATTCACCTGATTCAATGAAAGTGTCATCTCATTTCATTATGGAACTTAATAGTTAAACTATCACACTGAGGACCTAAGGGTCCAGGGTACAGCCCTTAATCCAAAGTTGCTTGGACTGTAAGGGCGTCTCCTAAATATAAAGAGAGGATTGAATCTGATTTGCAGAATGAGAGAGAATCTCTGCCATCACTAATTGACTCACCGAGTCAAACTCTGACCTAGTGAATGAGAGATGAACAAATGTCTGTCTGAACCAAATGAGTCACCTTGTAAATAACAGATCTCTATCATGAGAAAATGATTCACTGTGTCAAATACTGGCCTGCAGAATGAGAGGGATCTGACAAAACTGATGCTCCATATAAAGGCTATTCAAATGATTCACTGATTCAAACATTGACCAGCTGAATCTCTGTCATTAATCAAACAAATCACTGATTCAGCACTGACTCACTGAACAAGAGAGGAGCGAATGTCTTTGACCAAAGAATTTACTGATTCAAATGTTGGCCAGTTGAATTGCTGTTGCTAATCAAATGAATCACTGATCTAAAGTGACTCACTAAACAAGAGAGTTGAGCATGTCAGTTATGACCAAATCATTCACTGATTCAAACACTGACCTGCCGAATCTCTGTCACTGATCAAGCGATTCAGTGATTCAGTGTGACTCACTGAACAACAGAGAAGAGAAGGTGAATCACGAACAAATGATTCACTGATTCAAATACACTTTCCTCTGAGGGATAAAAGAATCTCAGTCAAGACCAAATGATTCAGTGATTTGAAAACTGAAACACTATAGAAGAACTGACCAAATCCCAATTGTTTTATACGAGTTTAATTTGTTTCTTTACCCTAAATAATGATTTAATCCTCGTGTAGACCATCTGGGATTTTTGAGCAAGCAAGTAATGAGAGAAAGTCCACTGGAATGAGGTACGAGGGCATCACAGGTCACTGCAGGTTCAATCAGCCATTGGTGCCAGAGGAAGAACCTGCCAAATTCCACAAAAGGTGAGAGCCATTGCCAGCTCAGTGGCCTCCATCTTCAGAAGCTTGATCAATGGTAACTAAGTGTGGGTAAGGTTTGGGGTGGGAGCTGGTGGCTTTGAGTTAATCCACATAAACACAGCCCCGGAGTCACAACATTACACAGTGTTAACCCTCACTGGAGATAAGGCACGGGATCATTCCAGTAAGCTTCTAACGTAGTTCTGGAGACCTTTCGACTAATCTTTGGTCCGTCGAGTCAAAGCCAAAAGTCTGGAATTCTGACATCTTCAAGTGACGCTATCCAGTGACTGAAAAGCAGATTAACTGATCAAGTCAAACTGATAACCTTTAATCCAGAGAAGGGGGAGCAGAGTTCTGGACCCTCAACTCTATCTACAACCACTGTGGGAACTGATTAAAATGCAGACCTGTGTTTAAAGCAAGTCCAGACTCCCACCTGCAATCGTCTCCTTGTTCATGGCCATGAAGCAGTGCACTGTCGATAAAGTCCAAAACTTTTAATCTTTTTAGAAGCTGGTGTTAAAACCTCATCTAACACCAGATGCATAACCGACCGCAGACCCAGCCCATCTAGAAAGTGGAAGCCCTGAGGCGTGACTCAAGGACTGGGGCCAAGGCTGAGTGAACACACAAGCCAACAGACTTTCATATCCTCACCAGAGGCTGGCTATGAACCAGAGTGGCTCAATTGTTGAGGAACCCATCAGTGAGGCATAAGGCCCTCCATCAATGCTGTCCTGCTGACCAGAAGACTCAGTCTGGTTAGGGTGGTGAGGAGGCTAACTCTGGTTCTGCCAGTTTCTGTACTGATCATAGTGATACTATTGAGAGCTCAGTCTTTTCTTACTTGGGGTTCTGGTTGTGCCTCAGGGCTTCCAGCTTCTAGAGGGCTTGGGACTGTCGTTGGTTACTTGATGGAGGATGTGTTAGACGTCATCTTAACACCAAGATCTTAACAGACTAAAGAGATATTAAGGAGATCTTTGCCAATCAGAGAACCATCTCAGACTCTCAGATAACATGCTCAGTCATCAGAACTGGTGGTGACTGGGGCCAACTGGTGTCACTGGTGTGGGATGTACTGTAGAAACGACAGATGTAAATACACAAAGCACTCCTGGGAGCACCACAGAACATCTTGTGTTGGGTTTCTGTGCTCAGATCTGGCATCAAAATAGGATTAGTGCTGTCGTTCTGTCCACGCCGTGGTCTGTGCTGAGCCTCATTAGTACATCATTAAAAGCTAATATCCTGTAGAGGAGCAGCCACAGATCAAACGACCAGCAAAGGAAGAGGGTTTTGTCTCTGGGGACTGAATGATTCTGCAGACGCTGGACGCCTGAGTGAACATTTCTGCTTGCTTGCTTCAGCATTAAGTTTTCTCTAAATCCATTTCCCGAAGCTGTGATTGGATTTCCAACAGTGCATCTCTTTATTTCTCGTTTCTAAGGAGCAACGATCATGCAATGCGACGGCATGACTGTTTGTACCGATAAACAGGACCAAAGATTCTGACTGATCTGCATTAACGGTGACTTAAGAACAGTGTTTGTTCTTTGTTTTGTTAGATGTGGTTTCTGTTGCCGCCTTCTGCAAACATCCATGAAGTTCCACCGAAACCTGCTGACCTGTTTTCTTTCAAACAGTTTAAAGTATTTCTGTTATATTTTATTCCACACTCTCTGACCTGAGACTAGTTTTGGCTGTTTTTGTGCAAAATGTTTCTGTCCAGGCTGCTTAGTCATCGTCCTTCTGTCAGTCCATGTTATCCCTGATCTGTGCAGAGCTACTGCTGTGATATCACGTTACCAAGAACTTGGACTTGTTCATAACACAATATAATGCAACAATCCAGCTGTTGGATGTGGTAGGTCCTGAGGGCCTGGGTTCAAATCACGGTTGCAGGAAACACCTCAATCGTAAGCTATAACAGGATGCTTTGGTATGTTCTCCATGTCCTGTATGGGTCTCTGTAAGTTCACTAAACCCTCAAGAGAATATTAATAATAAATATTAATGTTGCCATATTATTTTTGAGTAATGTTTAATGATCCAAATTGAATTATTAACCAAATTGTCAAATTGTAACTGTCACGACAAGGGTCTTCTTCGTCGTGGCATATGGTCCCCGCGCCACTGGAGGAGGGATTATTGCCCTCTAGTGGCGCGGCGCCACAGCGCGTTAGTAATTAAGTTCAGCTGTTCTGAATCCTATAAGGAGACTGGAGAGGAGACAGAGTGCGAGCGGCATTGTTTGGCTTTACGCCGGTCACGTTGGGACGGTGCGCTGCTCGTACTCTGGATCCTTGGTGGTGGCACGCTGTGGTGGAGCTGGCGATGCCCTGTGGTTGTGTCTAATTTCTATGGGTGATTCTCCTCTTAGGTGCCGTTGACGAGGCATGTCCCGGCCCTGAGTTCCAAGCGCAGGGAAGAAGACACCACCTGTCCTTCGCAGAGGGCAGGTGGAGTAAGGGCCGGAGCCCTGAGGTATGTCAGACCTCCTAGATAGTGTAGGGACATACTAGGTGCCCCAGTGCTTGGGAGGCACCAGGCTCCGGTCAGACGGCTGGCGGGAACGAACGGTCGGGTTACCTAGCACGTCCACGCAGGACGTGGCCAGTGGCGTCGACTGGTTGGGGGCCCGGAAAGGCGCCCCTAAAACACCTAGAGGGTTGTTTCCAGTGGCGCCAGTCCACCGTCGAGCGGTGTCTTCCTGCCTGGGTGTACCCGGGGCTTCTCCGGAACGGCCTGGTTAGGGGACGTGCATTCGGTTCTCCAGTGCATCCCAGTTCGCACCAGTCCCTGGGGGTCAGCTGGTTTGGATGTATGTTGTGTAAGGTCTGGTTTTGGTTTGTTTGCGTTAATAAAGCACTTTTATTGGTTTCACTGTCCTGCGTATGGGTCCTTTTATGTTAAATCCCCAGGACGTGACAGTAACTGCAATAATTGTGGTTATATGCACCAAAATAAGATGTAGATGACAACCTGGCACTTGGGGCAATAACTGAATTTATTGTAATTAATGGCTCGTAAAATAAAAGTGTGGCACATTGAAGTTCCTTTTTATTTAAAAAAACCTTAAAGCATGTTGATTAATGAGAGACGGCCGAGCTTTCACTGCACCACATACAGGAGGGCTCTTAAAAAGCTGTCTGGTCTGAGTCAGATGATGCAGGGTTCCACATTTGAGCCTGGATCCTCTCTAAATGCTTTCTTAAGCATTTCAGGGAGTTTTTCCACCCCGCTGTTGCCTTTGGCTGACTGTTTGGGGTCTAAACTCGACTCCTGGTGCAGCTTTGAGACAAAGACGTTTAGTAAAAGTGCAGTACAGGACTTGTGTGTAAATTTATGTCATCGACTCCACACAGATGATTCCTCTCCTGACCTCCACATGCTTTGTGTCTTTGTGACACACACACACACACACACACACACACACACACACACACACACACACACACACACAGAAACACAGAAACACACAGACAGACAGACAGACACACACACACACACACACACACAGAAAAACACAGAGAGACACACAGAAACACACACACACAGAAACACACAGACAGACACACACACAGAAACACACAGACAGACACACACACACACACGCACACACACACGCGTGCACACACACACACACACACACACACACACACACACACACACACACACACACACACACACACGGAGCTGATAAGTGTTCAGGCGGCCGTGCAGAGGCTCAGAGATAAACGCCCCATACCTTGGACTGTTACTACTCTGGATTTTGTGCGTCATCCTGGTGTTGCCTCACCCTCACCCGATCCAAACGGTTACTTCACGTCCCCGGGCGTAGCTCTGGGCAAAACGTTAGCCGGTGGAACGTTAGCAGCATCACACTGCATGACCTAAGACGGTCCGTTTATTCCAAGCTCTGAACCGGACGGGCCTGTGAAGCCATGCGAGAAGATTTATGAGGGTTTATTTCATTTGAGCAGCGGTTTGGGATGAATTCAGCACAGAGAGAACGAGGGACCAAAACAAGAGCAAAGCAGGATGAGAGAGCCAAACATCCATCCCTTCAGCGAGCGGTGACGCATGAAAACGGTCCTTGTTCATCAGGAAATGGATGGGTGATTGCACCAATTACAGAGATAACACCCGGGATGGAGAGCGACCTAGGTCATGGCCCAAACCTGCAGCCATTCTGGCCAAAGCAAAAGAGTCTCCCATATATGACCTCCTGCATTCGCTTCTTTTAATTATTCTGATCATGTTATGCAAATCTAATGAATGTTTGTCCTAGAAAATAACATCATGACATAACGATGGTACCTAAACTTTTATCCATCCAACATCTCATCTAGTTCTGCAGACGTGCATTTCTGCATCTTAATAAATGATTAACACATCAGTGATGTTTTGACGGCTCACAAAAACAATATTGGGACTGTGATGATGCAGAGGTTAAAGTACTGCATTATTGACCCGAATATTGAGCCCTTACTATTGATTATTGAGGCTGTTGGACCCTTAACCCAAGATTGCTTGGATTGTAGGTTCTGTCAGCCGTAAGTCGCCCAAGATAAGAGCATCTGCTAAATGCTGTGAATGTAAACACACCAGTGGTAAATCCATTAAAGAAATAAGGAGATATTTTATATATAGTGTACAAAGCAGAATGTATGAACTCAATCTACTGATAATTTACAGGCTCTTTTAATACTCCAATGCCTTTAAAACAGCATATTTTTGGAATTACTAACATGCACTAGAATGGAGTGGAAGCCAGATTCCTTGTGCACTGTGAGAGCCAGCGAGGGTTAAATGCATTATAGCTGGAATGCAGCTCCTGACAAAACTGAACCATAAACAGCTGGATTAACTTTCCCATCCTCTTCTCTCCATCCTTCCTCATCCTCTCTGCAGCTGTATCTTGTATGTGCCAGACCTTTTCAGTTATTTCTTCTTCACGGTGCGTCCTAACCTCACTGATAAGCCGTTGCATGCGTCAGAGTGCTGGGTGTAGTTCCTCACGGACGTGCATAGCGTTTAAGAAACATGTGTGAGTCGAATCATTGTGTTTTGGATAAACAGATGAGAATCTGGTGCTCTTTGCATCGTTTACAAACCCTTACATGGCCCCTTTAACGAGCTAAAGAAGCTCCAGATGCTTTGTTTGAGCGTCGGTTGAATTGAGATATAAATAAAAAACAGCAAATACTTTTCAATGAAGTTATACTTCTGTTCACCTTAATAGGAAAGTCAAAAATATCATACAATATTCTGTATAAAATAAATCCAAATGCAGCAGATTAGCCAAGATGTAGAATGCAGTAGCTTTGAAGCTAACGTAGCTAGCAAGCTTAGCTTAAAGCTAGCTTATTAGCATCAAGAATCTCAATCACCCTCCTTTGCACACAGCATCCGAAACCACACAGCTTACATTAACTGAGCACTTCTGCACACTTAAAGGAAGTGTGTGATTATTTTGGCACAAGCGTGCACATGCTAGCAGTATAACGATTAGCATCTGTTAGCATCTAGCACTAGCACTGCACGTCTAAGTGATCTGAGACAATAAACGTGCAGGGAAGCTGGAAATGTGCAGTGTTCATTTTGGCAGCCGTTCTGCTATAGAGTCTGATCTCCTGCAGGCCAGTTACAGTTGTGTGCAAAAGTTTTAGCACCATCGATCGACAGCTCATCTGCAAACATGCTTCGTTTTTGAACATGTGCAGGTCAGATTTAAGTTTGCTCTCTGCATAGAGCTAACAGGAAAAATAAAGAGGATGCTACTATGCACGTTTGTTATGTTTTAATCTTTTTTAGCTGTTCATCACTCATTTTCTTTTTCGTGTTTTGGATGCTGGCCACGTTCCATATGGGTCCGAGATGGTTTGTGTTAGATAATGCTGGTCTACAGCAGGGTCCAAAACACAACAAGTGCTTGTGTTTTTAGGGAAGTGAACTCTCTCTGTCATGCTTTGCTTACAGAAAAAAAGCACGAGTGTGATGAAATAAAGCTCAGAGCTCCTGAACTCTCGTCTCTGATAAGCTGAACCACTGTTGGAGGATCTTATCTGCAATTGTCTGGGTGCTGATCTGAAACAATGCAAATCAAACCATACTGACCTGCTTTAGTGTTACGGGTCAACTGAGCTGGGCTGAACATTAGCACTTTCCTTCTCTCATTTGTTTAGATTTTGCATTATGGAAGAATAAAGGTCTATTCAATGATGCACAGATACAAACCAGGATGGAAAACTGCAATTTGGGTCAATGGGTCACTATAAAGAGTCCAGCTCCCTGTCTCAGAGCAAAAAGCGACAAATATACAGTGGTTATATTTAATAACAACGTCTGCTACGAGAAAAATACAGAACATCAAAACAATAGATCAAATTATAAAGCTGTCGATGCTTAATTGACATTAATAATGATGATTCACAAATGAATCAGTTGGGCTTAAACATTATTTTGCAAGCTTTATATTTCTATTATTTGTATTAACTAATATGTGGGCAAAGGTCTGAAACCACTAAGTGAAAATGATTGCTTAGATGAATCACCTAAAATGTACCTTTGCAATAACTACTTGAAGACCAAAAAAGGTGTCTTCAAACACCCCCCCACTGCCATCTGATGGAAACCCTGTCCAGCATTTATGGGGGCACTTGAAGACAGAGAGAGCTGAGGATTTAGTAGCATTTGATGAAGCTCTTTGAATTGTGAAATCATGCTTAATGAGATGGATCATCAGGTTTCACACCAGCTTGTGGAGTCTGTGCAGTAAACCAGTGTCATAAAACGGAAAATGGCGTCACTTCATTGTGTGGCCGTTTTGCTTTGTTTGAATAATAAATGTTTGAAATAATAAACAAGGGTGTGGAATAATTAGAAACACTAGATGAAAAAATCCAACGAACGTTTATAAATAAACTTAGACATCCTGTATCCTCCTGCCATCCTGTAACATTAAACTGATTGTAGTTATGATAAGTCAGAACGTAAAATAAACTTCTTAAACTACTTTTACATTGTTATTGTTTGGCCAACATCTTCGTTCACGAGGCATCAAAGTAACATAAAGCATGAAAAGTGAGAAGAATGGCACAAAGCCAAACGAGTCAGGATCCAGTTTGGACCTTTTATTTAATAGAAAAGAGGTCCTGGTTCTAATTAAGCTCTCTGTCTCTGCGAGGAGGATAAAAATGTTGGTTCATCTGCCAAATGCAAACTGTAAGAGGTTAAAAGCAGCAGTAAAATCCAAAGCTGAATGCTGCACTGTAAGCCGTGGCTTTGTACCTATGCCTTGTGCTACTTTCACTCTTACTGTGCTCAAGCTAAATATAAACAGGGTTAAGCTTTGTTCTAAAGTTTGGTGGTTAAAGACATCATTTAACAATTTCCTAACACACACCACTGGCCTAAAGACCTTTATAATGTTCAGAAGCAATCAGAGTTTCTTCTGAACCCCCCTTCCTGTTTCGTTAGAGCCATTTGGAAAAAAGTGACATTAAAATAAAAGTGGTGCTGCTCCTAAATTTATTGGGTTAAGACAGATTTAGTCCTTAGAATGAACAAATTGCTTCATCAAAGTATTTATGCATTTCCTTCAGGAAAAAGATTTATGAATATTTAGAGGAGACACTCTTTAATATTTACTGTACAGATCAGGGACCAGCAGGAGACATTAAAGTCCAGATTATTTGTTTAGGAAAGTTTGTTTTGGGTCATATCCCTTTTTAAAATATAAAACCACAGTCCTTTTTTGTCTGTAATTTATTTGTATAAATGCTGATTTTTCAAGTTGCAACAACTGTTCAGAATTTAACAGATGTTTACTTGTTTAAAACTTCACCACTTTATGATTTTGTTCTAACGCCCACTCAGAGACGAACCACAGATACAGAACAGATTGTGCCATGACTACAACCAGAGATGGTACCGACCGCAAGAACTGGACACAGACGTAGAAACTCATGTCCTGTGGAACCAATGTTCTATTTGAACATCACACAACATCTCACCAGTGCAGGGATACGAACCAGGAAAGCTCAGGATTGGGAACCAGTGATATTTGGGGTTTGTTGGACATAATGAGGCCCAGTGGCTGGTGGCCTGAGGGTGAGGTTTCACCCATTTCACTGTGTAAGTGGTTTTGAGACATTTCATTTATGTTCAGGGAGAATAACACAGATGGTTTAACTTATCAATCAATGTGTAAAATATGAGAAGATCAGCTGTGAAACTGAGTAATTCCCTCTGCTTCATAAAGTCATAAATATTGTTTGGAAACCATCTGCTGTTTTCTGGAACCCTTCGTCGTTCTAGTGGCCCGGCTGCATCCTGAACATCCCCTGAATCTCACCAGAGGCCAAGCTGCTGTTTCCTCTGAGCAGAGACCAGGTGTGAAGCTGCCAGGAGAAAATTCAGTGCTGTTTCTGTTCATAAAGCTAAAAAACGGTGACCTGGCAGGAAGTAAAGGTGATTCGTTAAAGAAGGAAAGAGGAAGCTTGTGTAAATCCAATTTAAATTCCCTTAATCACAGGCTGAACGTTTTGTTTTCCTTTTTGAGCTCTTTGTTATTATTTTAGTAGGTTGGCCCCTGACCGTGATTAATCTGAGATGAACATGGACACTCTTTATAGATTTATCATCTTTTCCTCAGCTCTCGGCTCATGGATCATGACTTCAACTGGTCCTGCTGGTTTCTCTCTCTCTGCTTATCATTGTTTGCTCTCATTAGGGTCTCGTCCCAGTCAGAACATTGAGGCGAGTCGTTGTTTTTTTAGCCCCAGACCTTAATGGTCTGGACAGGGCACAGCTTTTTCACGTGGGCAGAACCAAGTCAAACAGAGTCGGGACTAGTAATCAGTTTCGGAGGCTGAGCGTGACGACCCTTTGACCCTCACACACACCGACCATAAACGAGGGTCCCACAGCCAGGAATGGGACCTTCAAGTCCAAACAGAGCAGCTTTTATTTTGTTTTCTTGGGGTTTAGAGGAGGAGGGTAAGATGTTCCACCCTCAAAACTGACTTACGATCCTCATTATTTATGGATGGTGAGAGAAGATCAACATGGTCCCTAAGAGGGGTCCAAACTATAACTGAAACTGTGATATCTAAACCATTACAAACACTCATTGTCTTAAAGAACTAAAATAAAAAAAAATTAAATAGTTGCGTTTGGTATTGAAACCCGGTTCTGATTTGGAATCAGTTCCAAAATAAAAAAAATAAAATAGAATTTCCATTCTGATTTCCACTTAAAGTTATAATGGACTGAAGTTTGGTTTCTTAGGTCACTTTTAGTCATTTAAGCTTTTTATTTTTAGATCGTTTGTAAACCATTACAAACACTAATTATCTTAAATAACTAAAATAAAAAAACACTAAATAGTTCTGTTCAGTATGAAAACCCAGTTCTGATTTGGAGCCTGGTACCCTTTAAAAAATAATTTTGATTTTAGTATTAAGTGAAGAAGTTTGCTTTTCTGGGTCATTTTTAGTACAATAAGGCACATTAAGCTTTTTATTTTAAAACTTTTGAAACTTTTGAACTTTTGACATATTAAAAAAATAAACATTCCACCATTTTAGACTAAAAACTAGAACCAGAATCAAAATCGAGAGAACCCAACTGATAGCCAAAAGTAAAATGTAACATTAAACAGTTGCCACACCGGGGGCACTCCTGGTCTCCTGATGTTACCACAGACCCTCTGAAACTGGGAAAGTGCAAACCCAGTAAGGAAGGACACAAATAAAGATGAACCAACAGGACTGGGACTAAACCCTACACCCCTCCAAATGGTCATCGACCAATGGGGGTTAGTATATAGGACCTTTGTGGTACAGGCCAACTTTAACTTTAAATGGGAACCAGTGCTTGAGTCACTGAGCTACTCTGAGTTTCATCTCTGTTCAGTCTTGATTCTGATCTTCAGTCAGATTTTATTAATGGAAGAGTTTACATATGACAACAAAAACATACTAAAAGACCTCAAAATGACGTCTGACTTTCTAGAGGTTGTTTAGAAAATAACCCAAACTTTGTATTAGACTGTATATATTTGGAGCAAAAGTCTCGTTATGCAAAGCAAACCAATCAGAGATTCTGCTTTATACTGGATATGAGTGTGTCTCAAAGCGGGCCGTGTATTTGGAGGAACCACTAAAGATAAGGGTTGATTGGTGAGATTATGCTTTAAAACAGTAAATACTCTTAAAATAACCTTCTAAATGTCCCAAATGTTACCTCTAACCGCCCCACTAAAGTTTAAAGAAAGGCATTAACGGTTAATAAACGCTTTCAGATGGGTACGTTTTTTAAAAAATGCGCTAAAGCGAGTTCCCATGAGCTAGTGGAAAATGTTCTGGATTTTTGTCTCGTATCGTGGTTACTTCCCTTAACAGTTCAGGATCCAGCTGTGCCATGTAAACACACACATGTGAACGGTCTCTCACACACACAGCCTCGGTAAATCTATCTTTGTGGGGATGTGACATGATGATTACTGTAGCTCAATAAAGTTGCAGTTTTTGTAAAGAAGCACCTAAAGTTTGGGGACCAGCAAAATGTCTCCACCAGATCCAAAATATCTGATGTTCATATTCTACAGGCCCTACACACACACACACACACACACACACACACACACACACACACACACACACACACACACACAC
>JAVSBU010150474.1:0-12674 GCA_033118015.1 Loricariichthys derbyi
CCATATCAGAGATACAGCTCTTATGCCACTCTTAACATCAAGGCATATCTCATGTGAATACCATCTATTGGCACAAATACCATCATGTCCTGTGTTTCTTAATTCTAATCTTTGCTTATACGCTCTTCACTTTCAAAGTAAAGTTACCTGGTAGTGTTATAGGCGATAAACCAATACAAACTGCTCTGTACAAGAAAGAAACCATTATGTGTCATTAATAGCATCTTTGTCTGAGGACTTGTCTGTTTTTAAAGACAATTTAAGTAGCTAAATCCAGCATGGAGCTACTAATAGAGTCACAACCTCCAAATGACCTGGCACATCTTGGTAGACATAGGTCTAAACCCGCCATCGCTTCTAGTGCTAAAGTAGGGTAAGGAATTATTACGGCATTGAGTTTGCTCAGGCGCATTGAGATCGGACTCGGGAGCAATGGAAAAAGGTCATATGGTCTGATGGGTCCAGACTGACCCTATTCCAGTGCGATAGACAAATTAAAGTAAGAATCAGTGAAGAGCACGAGTAAAGGTCCATCATATACGACTCTGTACCAACACCGAGTTAGGAAGCATCCCGCTCCGGCATGGCAGCTGCAGCCGGGTCACGTACCAAAGATCCGGGAGACGAAGCCGAGGGGGAACTGTGAGGCGAAGAGCGTGAGGAACCAGGGCGCAGCGTACAAGCTGGGGCTGATCTCGTGCTCCTCCAGGTGAGAATACAGACCCCGGTGATAGTCGTGGAGAAGGCGAGAGAGCTGGTACATCTGAATCTACAGAGGGAGAGAGGCTGAAGGATTAAATATTAGCACAGCTGATGATGATTAACCAGAGAGGAACAGCTGAAGTCACAAAGCTAACAGAGGAATGAATGTAAGAACTCTGGAGCTAAACGTAACCTTTTATCATATTAACCCTTACACACTTCTGTTTGCTTTGGTCTTTATATACAGGGTTGTTTGGAAGTTAATGTAGTCATGGAAGTCATATTTGTGACTTTGTGTAAGCTGTAACCCTGCAAACATAGGGAGAACATGCAAACTCCTGCGTAATAACACTTTGTATCTGAGGGGTCTGTAACTATATGAGAAAACAATAAACCAGGAACTAATTAATAAAACGTGTTCTCATGATCATTCCCACATACTTATTTTATATGTTTTAATAATATTAACTGCTACTAAAATATTGGTCTGAGTTTCATTATTTTGTTCAGTAAGTGCCTCTAAAAATCCAACGTTCATGCTGACAGTCCAATGTGATGGACTGAGGATTTCTTTGGAATCTGATGTTCACAGCAGAGAATCCGTCTTCATCGTTAAATTACGCTATATAACAACTGAATTAAAATATTTATGTTACATTAAATCTGTGAATTTACATTTAACTATCACTTATAGGAAGAAGGATTAAAAAGAAAAAAATAGAATAATCTCAATTAATTACAGCAAAATGTGCAATTAAAATTTTTTCTAATCAGTCAGCAGTACTATTAGATTCACATACAAGTATTAAACAATTAAATAAATAAGATAAAAGTACTATATTCAGTCATTTATTTATTGAGGAAAATTATTATTATTATGGTATTATATATCAAAAGTATGTGAACCATCAATTTCAGTATCTGGTGTGACCCCCCGTGCATCAATAACTCTAACAATCAGCTCTAACGATGATCTGATGATTAGAGCTGGATATAGTTTACATTTTATTGATTCCCATTCTGATTAATTTGTTTATTAGGAGCCTTGCCACTCCACGCTGTGATACTGGGGGGGAGATAGATGCTATGGTGCCTTGGATCGAGGCTGACGCAGGTTAATCAGCAACATCTGCTTCTGGCCTTATATACCATCGGAGGGGTGGTAACGACTTTCCACGTAGCACCGGGACACCCAAGCCTGCACTGGCTGTGTCGTGTGAACCAATCGCTTCCACTGGCAAAGGGGACGAGTCTTTGCGGTGCATTGTTGATGTCCTGATATCCTCCAGCACGATGGACCTGAAGTTATCGCTCTTCCGGTACGCACCACCCTTCTGCCCAGGTGAGAGCGAGTAGGGTCAGCAGGTAACGCCATTCCTTTGTAGAGGGATGGCAGTAAGGTCCCGGGATAACAAGTTAGAGGATAGAGCGTTTCTCCTTTGGCGTCACCCAACTTGGGCAGTTCCTCTGGAGGAAACCGAGCATAAACAAACCTTTATGTGGTCGCTCAGTTCAGAACAGAGTATAAAAGAATCATGCAACTCAAGACTTGGTTCCCAAGTCGAGATCGAATCCTCATGCCCACTCTGCCAGCCCCACTGGTTCTGGGCTTGGACCGGTAAATGTTTTTTAATTTATTTATTTCACTTTAATTTATTATTTAAATTTCTTATTACAATTATTAAATAAAAAATAAAAATTAATAAATATTAAAATTATTATTAAAATTTGTATTATTTAAATTAATTAATTATTTAAATTATTTTCACTTTAATTTATTTATTTATATTTATCTCTTCATTTCTTTAAGTTTTGAGGATCTTTTATTTGAGTCCGACTCTGTCGGCCCTTTTGTTTGACCTTCTGTTTTAATAAAATGTACCATCCTGTGAAGCTGTACGAGCAGGTCCTTCCTTCATGTTCGCCCCCAACGACACCTCGAAGTGAAGAATTTAAAAAAAGAGACTATGAGATGATTATACGACGTCCTGGCAGATAGGACCCTGCTTATTTTACATTTCTGCACTAATGACAGCACAAACATTTTCCATCTGTTAAGTCGTTCAAAAAACATTGACGGTTCTGACCTGCAGCGGGATCATATCGGGTTGGTACTGACGGCGCAGCCCCAGGTCATACATGAGGAACTTGAGCGTGTCGAAGGCCTGCTCCTCGCTCATGTGCAGCAGCAACACACCAGCCACGAAGCTGATACCCTGACAGTAACCCACCTCCGTGTCCAGCAGAGAGTAGGCCTTCAGGAGGTTATAGAGACACAGCTGGCCTGCACCCAGCTGTGCACTGAAGTACGGGTGCGTGGGGAACGTGCGACCTGCAGGGTGAGGGAATAAACCCAAACTTCAAAACACTTCGTAGATAACGTGGATGAGTTCCACCCATCAGTCCAAACATTAAAGCCAAGCACAGATGGAACAACAAATAAGCTTTAGGATGTGAAAGTGAACAGTCTGTTCTCATACTGGACATTCTGCATGGGGTTTCTTCATCATATGGACCGTCAGTGTTCTGCTGAGAAACCCTGGGTCCGGACCCTCATGAACATTAATTTAATGCATAACACCGACCTAAACGTCATTACAGACCACATGGGTTTAAGGTCATGATTCATCTGTTTCTAGGCCTTTAAAAATAACTTTAAATCTTAAATAATTTCTGTTTACACTCATATGAACATTTAGGGTGACTGTAGAACTGATTTATTACATTCTGTACTTTTATTTTATTTTTTTTATTACTAAGCATTCCTAACAGGACGTTTCTATATCTCTATACAAACATTCCTAAAACTGATTTTAAAGTTTTTCTTTTATTTTTTCTTTTATTAACTTTATGACTCTTTTACTCTTATTTTATGTACTGCACAAAAGGTTCATTTAGAACAGTAAAAACTGCATTTTTAATTGCAATTGTACATTTTTGCGCATATATTGTGTTGTGCAATTTTTTTTATTATCCCAGCACAATCATTTATTGTAATGAATGCACAAAGTTTTTAAGGCTCCTTTTAGAATCACTGGTTTATTCCTTCTTTTTATTCACTTTTTTAACTTAGCTCACAATAAAATAAATATTTTAATAACTATTTTTTTCTCCTGTTAAGCTCATTACTTTTATTAGTTTGTTTTGGGCTAATTTTTTCTTCTGTGCTTTTCTTTAATGACTATCTCAAAACAGAAAAAGCCCATTGACACATTTCTATTTCTTCTTTTCAACATCTTACCCCTTTATTTTTAGAATAATAATTGTTAGCTAAGATAACTGCACATTAATTTTTAATAAGTATTAAATACATTCTAAGAGCTTCCTTTTAAAAGAACGTTTCTTTTTATTCCCCGTTAACCCTTTCTTTTATTCCTTTTTTCCTTTCCTTTGTTGTTCTTTTACATTTATTGCACAAGAAGTTAATTTAGAACATTAAAAACTGATTTATTTAAAGGAGTCCTATTTTATATTCATTATGTTATTTGTTACCTTTTTTATTAGCTCAGCTTACAGCACAATAATTTATTTTAAAGAATTTACCTGTTACCTTTTAGATTTAATCTTTCTTTTTAGTCACTTTCTTTAACTTGCCTTACTACACTAAATATTTTTAAGAACATTTCTTTTTACTCCTGCTAAGATCAGTACTTTAAGCTTTTTTTTAAACTCTTACTGCTTTTAGCTAAAAAATGTAGAAAAATTATTCCTTTTAATTGATATGACACAGGACATTTTTAAATGGCGCATTATTGAAAAAGGACCATAGACTTACTTTTTAATAACTTTAATATTCTCTATTAAACCTTTATTCTCTTATAAACCAAACTTTTACTTCCTTTCTGGGATCATTTTTATCTTTTGCTTTAATTGTTTTTTAAGTCAATTAAATGTCCAAAAAGCTCCAAACTGTTGCACATGTCGAGTTTCTTTTCTCTTTGTTTTATTTCTGCACTGAAATGTCCCGTTAGTTAAAAATCGGATTGGATCAGGGTGCTTAAAGTTTTGAGCGAGGTGCCGTACGGACCCAGATCCACCAGGATGGCGTGCTGCTGTGTGGTGAGCTGTTTCAGGAGGTCCTGGTACGAGGTGTCAGGAGGCTGCTGGCGCTGAGGTAGACGATGACGCAGACGATACTGATGAGCGAGGAGCAGCCACACCTCACCTCTTCTGCTTTTAGGGATACCTAAAACACACAAACACACACACACACACACACACACACACACACACACACGAGCCAGAGTTCAAAAGTATTTACATACAATGCGATTTAAATGTGTAAAAAAGGGGTGCACAAATGTTGGGAGGTTGAGTCGTTACCCTGACAGAGGGCGCTGTGGATCTCCTCCAAATCCCACTGCACTTTGGACCTGCAAGGAACATCCAGCTTCTTCTCCCACAGCTCCTGAACTTCTGTAGGACACTCACCTACCTCCGGATAGTCCAGTTTCATCTTACGGATGTGCAGCTCATCACAGCTCGCTGGGGGGAACAACACACACACACACACACACACACACACACACACACACACACACACACACAGTCATCTCTCTCTCTTGCTCCCTCGGTCTACTTTTCAAGATTCAAGATTCAAAAGCTGCTTTATTTGTATGACAAATATAAACATTTGTTTTTGACAAAATTCAGCTGCAAAATATCAACGTATATGGTATCAAACAGCCAAAAGAAATACGAATTAAAATGAACCTACAATAGTAATAATGATAAAAGAAATAAAAATGAAAAGAGCTAATTACAGTAAGTAAAATAAAATGAAAACGTAAAAGAAAATTAAGTATGTAGTGAAAGACCATTGAAAAAATAAACAAAATAAAATGTCTGTCTTTCTATCTATATATCACTAACTCTGTCACTCTTTCTGTCTCTCTCACTCTCACTCTGTCTCTCTCTGTCTCTGTGTCTGTCTCTGTGTCTGTCTCTGTGTCTGTCTCTGTGTCTGTCTCTGTGTCTGTCTGTCTCTCTCACTCTCTGTCTGTCTGTCTCTCTCTCTCTCACTCTGAATTTCCCTCTCTGTCTCTCCTCTCTCTGTCTCTCCTCTCTGTCTGTCTGTCCGTCCTCTCTGTCTGTCTGTCTGTCTGTCCTCTCTCTCTGTCTCTCCTCTCTCTGTCTTTGGACTGTTCTCTGCTCTCAGTTGCTCCTCCAGTCACAAGTTATAAGCTGTTAAAATGACAAACAGATGCAAGGTTTACAAAAACAGAAACTTAAAAATAAAATAAGTATTCCTTTTAAGGGAATGTTAAAAAGAAACCTAGTTATATAAGGGCATTTCAAAATGCTTCCTCCTTCTTTTATTTAAAAGCGAACTGCACAAAAATCCCTTTAAAGCAATGTTAAAAAAGGAACAGTTTTATAACAACCAGTGTTTTTTTCTCTGTTATTCTTTTCCTTGTTTGAACATACTGCACAAAGCCACTAGGGGTCAATCAGAGGTTATGAGCAGTTATGAGTCAGTGCTGGGTCTGTAGAGCTCAGTGGGCTGATACCATTATACATAATAAACACATCCAAAGAGGAAAAGAACTCCTAAGAGTTAAACATTTCATAGGACCATTATTAAATAGAACGTTATTGAAAGGAACAAAATTACTAGTTTTATTCCTTGTTTCCTTTTATTAATTATTCATTTATTTTTTATTTTCAAGTCCCACCCAGGGTTCAAACCATCAGCTGGCTCTTCCCATCATGTCACCAGAACTTGTTTAGTAAGGAGCTTTTCCCAGAATTCAATGGGCACTGTTGGAAGTACACCCTGGACCATTGCTGGGCATGGCAGGGTCATTGATGCAGTGATGATGGTGCTGCAGTAGAGGGCGATATTTCATACAAAATATACCAAAAAAGTACCTAATACTTACAAAGTCATCTCTCAGTTTCTGAACTCTCGAAATCATTAAGGTCTTATAATACCCCTCCCCACTATCCAAACCACCAACCCACTACTATATATATTTTAACCCCCCTCCCCACTATCCAAACGACGAACCCGCTATAACGTATTATAATCCTGTGGTGGCATGTTGAGGTAATGACCCTTTAATGGGTCACACCTCAGCTCCTGGAATCCTAACGACTCCTGTATTGATAGTGTGGGTCAAGGATTCTCAGGACCTCCAAGTCGTCACCCCACTAGAGGTCAGTAGAGGATAAAGAGTTCCCATCAGCTTTTACAACTGAACAAGCCTTTTCAGGTGAAAGCTGAAATGTCTTCAAGAACGTAGACGTCGTCCACCTGTGTTTTACTCAACACTCCAGTCTACCTTGACCTCGAGGACTGACAGCTTACTCAGATATGAAGGAGGTAAGACTTTTTCAGGGGGAAACAGAAATATATTACGATCCCTGCTACTCCATGGTGCAACACAAGGAGGAGTTTTGAGACCGTGGAGGGTTGGCAGCAAATCAGCAGGGGGCTTTGAGCGCTTGTTGGACCCTCATGGTGGTTTGGGGCTCATGCAGGTTAATTATCAACACCTACTTCCAGCTTTATTTATAGTTTGGCCAAAGCAGTGTTCATTGCTGTACCATCACTCGGTTTTTGGGTGCCCGGCAACGTGCTGGTGCGTCTCCCCTGGACATCCGTGCCTGCATCGGCCCTGCGCTGCGGCATGCAAACCAATCTACTTCCACCGGGTCTTTGCGGTGCGCACCTGTTGGTGCCGAGGTGGTTGATATCCTCTAGCTCAAAAGACGCGAGGTATCGCTTCTCCATTACACATTGTACTTCTGCCCAGGCGTGAGGAAGTAGGCTCAGCAGGTAAAGCCATTCCTTTGTGGAGGGATGGCAGTAGGGCCCAGCCCCAAGGTAAAGAGGGGGTTTGGCAGCTGTTAGTGCTAAAATGCTTCGCCCCCGGTGCTGCTCTCCTCTGGCAGTTCCTCTTTCTTGCGAGGAGTCAACCGACTCCAGACTCGTCCTCCCAGGTTGGTTGTTCAGTTCGGAACCATGTGTAAACCAACCATGCGACTCGGGATTCTGCTCCCAAGTCAAGAACAGTTCCACGCGTTCACTCTGCCAGCCTTGCTGGTTTGGAGCTTGGGCCGGTAAATCGTTATGTTCATTTATCCATTTTCTTATTTATATTTCCTTCTTCATTTCATTTTTTTTGAATCCGACTTGTTCGGTTCTTTTATTTGACCTTACGTTTTAATAAAATCTACCATTCTGTGAAGCTGTGTAAATGGGTCCTTCCTTTTGTTTGACCCCAACAACAAGGTATTTGGTTTTTTGAAAAACCAAAAAGGCTATAAGCCTCCTTTAGGTGCCTGACATTATGTTTAGGGGTAGGTGTGGTATTAATTAGCTACAGTAAGGTATTATTTCTATGGAAATTCCCCAAAACACATCTGTGCCAAGTGTCTGTGTGAGAGAGACACTGACCTTCCAGCCTCTGGTTCTCCTTCTCCATGCGTATCAGTAGAATCTGCTGATGGATGGCTTTCCTCCATAGGGCTCTGTAATCAGAGGGAGTACGAGGGCCACCCTCTCCTCTCAAACTCTGAATGGGTCGCAGCAGGTCAGACAGAAGGTCATGACCCTGGACTGAGGTACGAGGAGAGAGGGGCAGCAGCTCACCGCCATCCATTTCTACAAAACAAACGATACAGACACTTAAAATTCAGTCAAACCATGGTGGAGTAAGAAGGTCAGGTGGAGCAGCTTCAACAGAGGCCGTCCCAAGCACGGCAGCCAGCAGGGTGGCATCAGCGCTCAACGAGAAACATGGACCAGGGAATTTGGGCAATGGAAAAAGATGCATTAGTTAGCAGAAGTGTCTGTTTTGTTGAGTGTAAGCAGTAGCTTCGAGAGGACGGGGTTGTGTTGTGTCTGTACACACGTGTGATGGTGTGTTTACACACCGTCCTTGTGCGCCGTGGCCGAGCTCTTGTTCATGGGCGAAGCCACTCTGAGGAAGATCTTCTGACGCCAGGACACCCTGCGTGGGGTGACTGGAGTCAGCAAGTCAGCGCTGCATCCTGAGAGACTCCTCCTCCTGTCCTCTCCATTACTAACACAAACACAAAGCGTGCACACACAGTGAATTCACACGCTTATCCCATTACGAAGACATTCCGCATTCCTTCTGTGGTTAAAGACTGACATGATGACAGAGGAAACATTTTGAACGTCTCCACACTTTCCAAGTATGGATTTTAACGCGTGCTTAAGCTTTAAGCAAAAGTTTGGGCTACCCTTATCATGTGATGTTTTCTTCGAATGAAACCATTAACCCAAGTTCAAAGAACAAATGTAAACATGACTAACGCAGGTCAATGCACACGGAATCTGAGGTGGGCCCAACCTGGAAAACTAGAGCCCTCAGAAATGGAACTGGAGCCTTTGATAATGAAATAGGAACATTTAGTACTAAAGTTTTAATGTTGGAACTGGAACTTTTGATCAACGACTGGATTTAGCGGCGCAGGAACCCATAACGCTAGAAACAGGGCACTCGGCAAAGGAATGTGTAACTAGTTAGGCTGCTTCTGGAAGCAGTCTTCCTTGTCGGATCATTAGGGCGGCCGCAATGCGATTAGTGAGGCTTTATTGCCACAGTACTGATGCACTCCTAATTGGTATCAGCTGTGCCTTAGGGTTTATAAGGCAGAAGCAGGTTTGGAGCAGCGAGCTGGCATTGTTGCTTGTCGTGAGTAGGATCGCACGTTGCCGCTGCTCCAAACTTGGCTTCTAAGATTGGGTTGGCATGCAGCAGTGGAGCTAAGAGGCACACTAATATAATTCTGTCTGTTTATGCATTGCAGGTTTTGGGTTTGCAGACCGAGGCAGGTCCCTTCCCAGGATGCCAAGAGGGAGTTAGGGAAGAAGGTACCACGCTCCCTTCGTAGAGGGTCGGTGGACTATGGACAGGAGTCCGGAGGTATGAAAGGACAAGTAGACAAAGTAGGGAGAGTTGAATCCCTCAGGCATCTTAAGCCCCCCTCCGGCAGTCCTGGTCCACTGCCTGGTTGTGTTGGTACGGCCCGGGTGGTAGGGACCACCAGCGGCGGTACAGGAGATGCCCCCTGGTGATGGCCACGCCGGCACCGGCCACATGTAAAAGGGTCCCGGCCGTGGATTCTCTCAGGATCAGTGTGTACCGGTAGGCCTGGAGCCTTGTTCTTGGAGACGGTCCCTACGCTCTCCTCACCTGGTCGTTCGGCAGGGCTCGGTGAGGGCCGCTGGAACTGTCCTCGTGGTCCAGTGCGTCCTAGCTTCCGCCAATCCGGGGTTCTACCGGCTACGCTTCTTGTGTTGGTCTTCTTTGGTTTTATATCTTGGGTTCTGGTTTTCTTTGGTTCATTTGGCTATGAGTTAATACCAGTGTTTTAATGCTGTCCTACGTATGGATCTCCTTTTATTCCACCAAACCCCCCACTCATGACAAACTGGAACTGGAACTGATAATGAAAGGGGAATATCTGGTACTTAGACAGTTACTTTTATTAGGAAACATAGAAAGCCAATAATGAAAAAATGGTTTTGGCTCTGGAACTAAATGTTTGGTACTTTTGGCACTGTAACTTTATATTAGAGGTTGTGAACCTATAGTGGTGGAACTGCTGGCACAAAAACTGGAAGCTTTGATAATAAAACAGTGGCTTAATGTTTGATCATCTCAGAACTTAACCAATGTTCGGTTAAAGAGTGTAGAAATGTGAATATATACGCTACAATGAATCTGCTCCTATGAAGATCACCCCAGGAAAGGGAGGGGAGGGGAGATCTCCTGCTCCCTCTGCTGCACAAGGAAAGCATATTAGCATCGATAGTCATCAGCAGCACAGATTACGGCTGAAATAAACGCTTGAAGGCACTCCAATATGACTGGTACTGTAAGTTCTCTCATTCTGTATGACGGTATTATAGCACTGTGCCAAAGTCTTAGGCTATCTTTGGATTTCTATTACATGTTCTTGATGACTGAACGCATAATTTTCAAACTTGGACTCCATAATTTTGGGATCTGAACCTTTGGTTGTCCAGAAACCGAACCTCTGCACCACCACTGTCCCTAACAAGACACAATAAAAGGTATCAGGTGTGTTTATTACCATCGTCACATGACCCCCTCGTGTGATAAACAGAGCTTTTGCAAACATGCCAATCTGTTTAATTAGAGCGTCCCTATAAACGTCAGGCCTGAGATTATTTCACTTTGGAAAGTGTGTAGCACAAAGCTGTTTCTTCATCATCACCATCAAAGCAGGAAAGAACCATTAAAACAGGAAGCTCATGCACGAGTGAACGTGAGATTTTTTTTCCAGTCTGTTATTAGCAATGTTATAGGACGTAACGTTACACAACTACGAGCAAAGAAACGAAAACGAGCAGATATTAAGAGGCTTAGTGTAAAGTGTTATGGACTGGAAGGATCAAGAGCACAAGACATCAGGTACAGTCACAGGAAGATCTCAGCAACATCATAAGCTAAACATCTCCAGTTTCTTTAAATGTGTAAACAATCATGTAAGAATAGCATCACAAAATTAATTTTGAACCCAAATACAGCAGAAATGGATCAGATATTAATGAGAAGGCTGTAGATTTAAAGGGAACAAACTCTGAAGTTTGTTCTGAAGACTGAAGTAAAGTACAGGTAAGTGCCGTTTAACGGCCATCCAATCAACGTGGGTTCAATTTCATTATTATTATTCACTTATTAATTATTTATGTCATATATTACTTGGACATTTTTCCTTAAACGTTTATTCATTTATTTTCATTAATATTGATTTTTTTCTTATATGTTTATTCATTTATTTTCACTAATATTGTTTTTCTTATATGTTTATTTTCACTAATATTGATTTTTTTCATATACATTTATTCATTTATTTTAACTAATATTGATTTTCACTAATATTGATTTTTCCTTATAGTTTTGTTCATTTATTTTCACTAATATTGATTTTTAATTATACATTTATTCATTTATTTTCACTAATATTGATTTTTTTCTTATACATTTATTTTCAGTAATATTGATTTTTTCTTATACATTTATTTTCACTAATATTGATTTTTTTCTTATACGTTTATTCATTTATTTTCACTAATATTGATTTTTCCTTATATGTTTATTCATTTATTTTCACTAATATTGATTTTTTTACTTATATGTTTATTCATTTATTTTCACTAATATTGATTATTTTTCTTATACATTTATTCTCACTAATATTGCTTTTTTCCTTTAAATGTTTATTCATCTATTTTCACTAATATTGATTTTTTTTCTTATACGTTTATTAATTTATTTTCACTAATATTGATTTTTCCTTATATGTTTATTAATTTATTTTCACTAATATTGATTTTTCCTTTATAGGTTTATTCATCTATTTTCATTAATAGTGATTTTTCCTTTATAAGTTTATTCATCTATTTTCACTAATATTGATTTTTCCTTATACGTTTATTCATTTATTTTCACTAATAGTGATTTTTCCTTATACGTTTATTCATTTATTTTCACTAATATAAATTTTTTCCTTATACGTTTATTCATTTATTTTCACTAATATTGATTTTTCCTTATATGTTTATTAATTTATTTTCACTAATATTGATTTTTCCTTTATAAGTTTATTCATCTATTTTCATTAATAGTGATTTTTCCTTATACGTTTATTCATTTATTTTCACTAATATTAATTTTTTCCTTATACGTTTATTCATTTATTTTCACTAATATTGATTTTTCCTTATATGTTTATTAATTTATTTTCACTAATATTGATTTTTTCCTTTATAAGTTTATTCATCTATTTTCATTAATAGTGATTTTTCCTTTATAAGTTTATTCATCTATTTTCACTAATATTGATTTTTCCTTATACGTTTATTCATTTATTTTCACTAATAGTGATTTTTCCTTATACGTTTATTCATTTATTTTCACTAATAGTGATTTTTCCTTATACGTTTATTCATTTATTTTCACTAATAT
>JAVSBU010150580.1:0-12674 GCA_033118015.1 Loricariichthys derbyi
ATGTACAGTATGGGAAAGGTTATTAAGCGAATGTTAAAGGGTTATGTATAAGAGTGTGGGAAGAGTTTATAAAGATATAATGTACTTACTGTATAACTACTACAATTAGCATAGCGTCGCTACTTCGCGGAAATTCACTTACTGCGGATGGGTCTGGAACGGATCTCCCCGCAATAAGTGAGGGAACACTGTACATGTTTAAAACACTATAATATTTTTAAACAAAGAGGTTGAAAACTCGATGAGCTTGTACAGAAGGGCGTCAGCACACCAGTTTTTGGTTTCCGGGGTTTCAGACGATCACACAGAAACACTGGATGTTAACAGTGGTACATGCTGTCTCTTTAGAAAAGAAGATCAATATAAAAATAAAAATATAAAAAAAAAAAAAAAACAAAGAAAGAAAAGAAGATCATCACTGACGGTGGTAATACCACTAACTCACAAGTGCATCTCAACCAACTTTGTGAAAGTGGGACAGATCTTGGGAACTTACGCAGAAGTAAAAGCATAAACATGACAGAGCAAAATGGCGAGTGCATTCTCTGTGTAACCCGGTACACAGTGAAGGGCCTGATACCATTCGACACAGTCAAAAAGCCATCTTTATAAGAAATTCACACACCTCAAACTTAAGAGTATGAGCTACCAAGCGGGAAAATTACTTCAGCAAGACAGCCGTGCCGAAGATGTTTAACAATGTTCACGCTGAAGGTGAGGGTTTAATCAAGACAGCAGCGTTTTACTCATTGACAAATAGTCAAGTACTAATATGACTCAGAATGTGTCACTGGTGGCATGCTACATTTAACCGCAATGGAAGTGTGAATCCAAATACAAGAACCTGCCCAATTTTTCGACAGGGATAAGGTCCACCACCTGAGGTGGAGAGTACAGCAAGGATACATCTACAACACGGGTCGTGATCACTGCTACACTTAGGTATTCATATAAAGCTTATTTTGTGATAAAATATTTAAATATCTCATGTAAATTATAGAATACTGTATTTAAAGAGGAACCCTTAGGTTCATCTTTGCTACATTTCACAGTGCTCATCACTCCCGCCACACGAGTCCCTACGTGATTTCCTGCTGATTTGATGATCTGAATGCATGAAGAGTACTGCGTATCACTTGTCTGGGTAAATTTTGAATGAAATCTTCAGAAAATGACTTCTGTTGCGTGTTTTTAATTAACGAGTTCTCATAATAAAATTGAAAAATCCCAATATAATAAAACGGGGACTACCTGTATGCATGACTGAAACAGATGAAATGTACTGAAATGCTTACATGGGGTAGTTAAAAAAATTAACTTATAACGTAATAATATTTACAGAGACAATAATCGTTTACACAGTCTGTGTGTATGGTTTATGAAGCATGTTAATGTGGATCCTTAATGGTTTAGTCCGCTTGGTTCCAGTCCCAGTTCTCTAAGACTCGTTCAACTAGCCAAACTCAAAATATATCCAATAGCACACAAGGTAAGTATTTTAGTTACCATCAATGCTAGAATCGTGCCAAAATTTCTGAAAACGGATGGGGAAAAAAAGGACGCTTATTATTTTCAGCCAAATTATTGACCAAAACACATCAGGCTGTATCAAAGAACAGTGCGTAAAGTCTTGAACTTTGTACACTAGCCTGAAAGCACAACACTTTTCTGCTTAAGACAAGGGTTTTAAATAGCAGTGGATGTGATCGAGGGAAGGGATCGAGGGTGGGATGTGATCATGACAGAATGCTGAAAATGGTAGGCATGACTGTAAATCAAATGCTCAAATAGGCACACACAGCACTAATTAATACCTTAACGACAGACATTACCGATGCCAATGAAAAAACTTGTATTTTTCCAGTGGTGGCCTGGGTGCCAAGTTTATTTTGTTTTGGAAGAACTAAGGCTAATCAACCGGCAATTAAAATACCACCATAAATGAACATAACAGTTTTTGTACAAGTGAACACAGTAACGGTTGCACACTGACATTCAAAAGGTAGTTTATTGCTACTGTAATAAGATCTCCACCTTGACACAAAAGGAAAGTCCCTCAAGTACAATAAAATCTCCCAAAATCTTTAGGCCCACTTGCAAACAGCAAGGCTTTTCCCCCGATACAAAAAACCAGAAAGCCCTCTAAAAGCCTCGTTAAGAAAAGGCCTATTAAAAAAGTAATTACACAATAGCTTAGTCATATCAGACTCTGAACTCTCAATCTCTCAAACGCACAGACAACAGTCACTCTGAAAACTGACATCGTTTTCAGATTTCATTCACATTTGGTACCTGCCCTACATAAATCTTTAATATTATTTAGGTTTAATTTCAGGACTTGAAACAAAAGTGCTGTTGGAAATACACTTGCTAGATCTCGTTTCTGTAGCATAAACTGTGTAGACGATTTTTTGCCCTGATTTTTTTTACTGCTTTTACCTGCTAAAATACTAACCACTAATTAGCAATGGCCAAGGGATTATTTGTCAGTTAATCACTTGTACCACATATCATTTATATTAATGTTACCAGGTAACTGTACATGAATGTCCACGTGTGAAAGCAGTTTTACGAACAAAATATTTCACATCAAAATAACAAAAAATTTCAAGGTTTCCATATCATAATTTCAAATGAGCACACATTCTTGTTGAAACACTAATTCAAATTCTATGAGAAAAGCTTAATTATTTAAGACAATGGAGCAATTTTAAGTAGTACATTTATAATCTACACTAAAACAAAAAAACACTCAGTGAGAACTGGAGGTTTAACAGAAAGCTTTTCATCAGGTAAATAAAACCGAAGAGAAAGAGAACCAGAAAAAAGAGTGAAAGAATGAGAGAAACGTGCGAGATAGGGAGGGAGAGGTGTGTTCCACACAGGCCATGCAGCACAGAATTCTGGCAGAGTAAATCTGCGGTACTTACACCCTGGCGTTCGCACCACTGCACAGCCACACAGGAGACAAAATGCTTTGTTAGTTCGTTGCTGGGACAGCTAGCCCAGGATGTTCAAGCACCAGGAAGAGTAGTGTGACTTGTACCTCATTTTATACCTTGTACATACCAAAAAGCTAGAAGTTTACTAACTCAGGCTTACTGCTGGCTCATTTCATAGTTTTACAACCCACAATCAGAAACAAATTGAGACAATATGGAAAAGATACTGAAACGAAACAATGTGGGCAAAAAAAAAAAAAAAAAAAAAGAAAAAAGTTTGAAGCTATTTCATACTTATTACATATTTTCACACTTAAAATCCTTTAATTTGATCAAAAATAGATAGTTCAGCTTATAATCCGATGTGCCTTATGTATGGATTCTGGTTGTGCTTACTGACTGATTTTATGTGGTACACTGTGCTCAAAAATCTGTCAAAAAGTTTTAGAATGGCTTTGGTAAGCAATGAAACTGAAGCGCTTGATGGATTTTAGGAGTATTAAGGTAATCATACTCAGGGTGTTTGTTACGAACTCAAAATGGCATCCGTTAAGAGACATGCTTATGAAGTGGATTTCAAACTCAAAGCTATAAGGTACACTATAGAACATGGAAATAGAGCAGCTGTGAGAAATTTCAACATTAGTTAATCAATGGTGTAGAAGTGGAGTGGTTTGCTGGAGGTTTTTACTCCACAGATTGAAATTAAGACCAAAGAGTTTCAGAAGGAACAAAACGCGATGGCCTTAGAGGACATTATTGAACAGAGAACAGACTGTACAGTCTCTAATGATGATTCAGTCCTTCGGGAAAGTTTGAATAAACGCCTAAGTAACAGCAATGAGACTGGGATAATAACGAGAGAGATCTAGACATGCACATGCATTGATGCTGAAATCGCTAACTGTTTACCTCAGACACTGAGGATAAAGAATTTAATGGATTTATGGAGGAGGAAGGAACAGAAAAAGTGAGTATTGTTTTGTATTTTCTCTTACAACTGAACAATGTTTAGAGTTAATGTGAATGAGCTGAAAAAAGTTCGATTTATCTGACTGTTTTGTTTCATTGAATTATAATCTGGTGTGCTTTATATATGGAATTAGAGCCATTCATTGATACTGCACTTTATAATCCGGTGCACCTTATAGTACTTATTTTTTATATACATCTATTCCTCCATTTGAGGACTGCAACACGTTCCAAAAAAGTTGAGATAGGCAATGTAGAAATTAAAATTAAATAAATGTAATCTTAAACAGGTGTTCATAATCACAATTCCCCGCTACAGTGCATAATATCATTAAACGATTCAAGGAATTCAGAGGATCTTCAGGGCATAAAAGGGGAAGGCTGCAAACCTAAGAAACTCCAATCCCTCAGACGGCACTGCATCAAGAACCGTCATTCATCACTAGCTATCAGCACAATTGGCAAGGGATTACTTTGGGTATGATCATCATCAAACAATCAAATATTGAGTTACATTGACAAATGTCACTTAAAACTCTACTGTGCAAAAAAGAAGCCTCATGTTAACCATGTCCAGAAGTGCTGTCAAATATTTGAAGAAATGGATGCCATGTAGCTGGACCAAAGACCTAAAGGACCATCCAGACTGTTATCATCATCAACGTCCAAAAGCCAGTGTCTGCCAATCACTGCAATATGTTTTTGCGGAACAAAACTAACCGGTTTAATAAATCTCTCAGACATTTGTTGACAAATGACATCCTCTGCCCATCTCTGCTCCTCAAAAACTTATCCTTTCAGATGCTGCTTTTGTACCAAATCATAATTACAACTACCTGTTGATATCACCCATTTCAAATCACATCATTTAGTATTTTTACCTCATTACTAGCCCTAAAATCCCCCTTATCTCAACTTCTTTAGCAATGTTCTGCAAGCCTGAAATGCAAGAATGGATGTTTATTAATATTAATTTAGAAGAAATGAAGTTGACGAGGACAATAAGCAAATTATATTGGGTTCAGAGAGTCTGCAATGAAATAAGTCGAAGAAAATAAGGAACACTGCATTTGTTTAATGTGCATTTTTCCATACTGTCCCAAATTTTTCTGATATGTAACTGTAATATTAACACCTATAATTAGCCTTACTGAAGAGAGTACAGGATTTTTATGTGGTTTCATTATACCACATGGTTAATAATGGGGTTACTACACAGCATATATTAGACTAGATGAATGCTTTGAGACCTGCTACTCATAGAAATTTGATTAGTTGGGTGATTTTGAGATTATGATTTCTTAGATCAAGCTGGTTGCCAGGAGACATGTTGAGTAAAAGATGTATTAGAAACTAAATGTGATTGTTGTGTGAAGGGCTAAAGGATTAATTTCAGAGTTGGTAAAACACCATTGACTAAGGTAGTGAGAGAAATTTGAGTAATGTTAGTATAGGGGTGTACAATCATAAGAGCGCGTAAACATGTGATTGGTGTCTCTGTATAGATGCATGTGTACGTATTCAATGTGTGATGCGTGGGTAAGGAAAAGGGTTGCTAAGTTTTTCACACCAAACTTTGAAAGCATGGTTTTTAAAAGACAATGTTATAAGACAGAAAACAACATGCAGACAATTTGGACATATCTACAGTCAAAGTAAGACTAAAACAACAGAAAACAGTCATTTGTGCAACATCAAATACAGGAATCTTATTAAATAAGCTACCTGAAAAATAAAAGAAAGTATGAGATACTCACTGTAGCCCATTCCCTGGACGAAATACTTGAAGGCCTCAGCAAGTTTACCAGGCTGAAATGAAACGAACAAACAAAAACGGCTTTGTCACTGCAAGCGTATACAAAAAACCCCACAGAACTAAACATGTAATACTGAAAAAACCTCAACTATGAGTATGATTTTTATTACAAGAAATGTTCTGCATTCATCTGGTATGATCTTCATTCAAGTCACCATAAAATACAAAACACCTTCATGTCTTCAGTGAAAACAATGAATAACAGTTAACACTTGCAGGATGGATTTCACTTGTATGAACATCTGGGCTAACAACACTTCTAAAAGTCAGTGTTAAAACTGCAACTAATGAGATGAGATTGATTTCTCTAGAAACAAATTAAATGTGATGCACTGACTGAAATGGCCCTCCCACAATTTCTATTCCCTGCACTCAAATATTTGGATCACACTATATATGGTCCATGCAGCTTGTTTGACTCAGCTGCTAGCAAGGCTTGCAATGTGAAGGTTGGGTGATGTTCTAATGGAGCTCTACGATGGACTTACTTTAGGAGCCTATGCCTAAGTAATTCCAGAATCGGATACAGACCCACCTGTGACAATGGTAGGAACAGCGAGTGTTTCTGAACAGCACTTGTCTCTATGAGCTCTTAAGAAACTTACTCTTCTGGAATTGAGAATCGAGTGTGAATGTGTGCTTTAAACACATTATGGTGCATTATGGGATTCCTCACCCGCGAGTGTAAACTGATTATATTCCATTTACTGTCACGCACTGCAGAATTGTTAAGGCTAGCTATCTCATACAATATATTCAGATACAACAAAAAAGTGGAATTAGTACAAAATAGGACATAGTCCTCTTGTAAGATGGGTTTATGTGAACCATGCCAAAATTCAAGAGAACTATCAAAACCATATAAGTTTAAATGTTCTTTGACAGTAAAACATTGTTGCTACTCTCCTTAAAAGCTGCTCCCGATAAGTGCTATCTCTACTTGTCGTTAATTCGTTCCAGAAGTAATTTCGAGTGTGTGAAAATTCACACTAATGGAATTGCAATATACTGTACAGTAATGTACTTAAATACTATATAAACAGTGTCTATGAAGCAAGTCCCATTTTAACATTGTTAATACATGTGATGTGGTTTGTCATCTCACCTACGTGGATTAAACCTGGGATACAACCCAAGTTCTAAGTTAAAGTTTACCTTTTACTGAGAACTATATCCATTGCACAAAAAAATAAAGGGAACACTGAAATAACACATCCTAGATCTGGATGAATGAAATATTCTCATTGAATACTTTATGTACAAAGTGGAATGTGCTGACAACAAAATCACAAAAATCATCAATGGAAATCAAATTTACTAACCAATTAACTTAATTAAAATTAAAGTGGAAAAACACTACAGGCTGATCCAACTTTGATATACAGTAATGTCCTTAAAACAACTCAAAATGAGGCTCAGTATTGTGTGTGGCCTCCACATGAAGTCTGATTTACTTGGATTTACATTGTGTTGGTTAAGTGTCCCTTTATTTTTGAGTAGTATAGATGTTAACATGGTCAGTCAGAATATTAATATGACCTACTTATTTCTACTCATTACCCGTTTTATCAGCTGCACTTACCATATACAGTGGAGATCAAAATTAGAGAACAATTATGAACATTTGATTTTTTCAGAAATAACGTAATCTGCATTGATAAACATTTTAAGGGGGTACACCATGCCACTAGAACAATGTTTTACAAAATAACCAAAGTATACCAACATAAAACCTTTATTTTGCAAAAAAAACCATGATGATCATAATTAGAGAACACCAATGAATGTAGCATAGAAAGATTAGTAAGGAAGGAAAGAACCATGTGTTGGTGTTTCTGAAAACACACTTGCATTCACTCTGCCATGTAGTTGTATGAGAAGTCCAACTCCTGCTGCTGATAACATTCCCCAAACTATGATACTTCCTCCTCCACCTTTCACTGTCTTCTTTACACACTTTGGGTCTTTCCCCAGTTTGTCAACAAACAATGATTCCCATCAGACCCAAAAAAATTTAAACTTGCTTTCATCACTGAAATGAACTCTGGACCACTTCTCTATCCACACAAAATGCTCCTCAGCAAAGGTGAATCCACCTTTTTGATTCTTTCTGCTAATGAGAGGTTTGGTCATTGCAGAGTGGGCTTTCAGTCCAAATGCTCTTAAACGTCTAGACACTGTATGATGAGACAGATACTTACCCCGTTAAGTGCTGAACTGGCAAGCAATTCCAGCTGCAGTGTTGAACCCATGGAGATTCTACATGGGTGACCCACCTTCGCGGGGGACTTGCAGGAGTTTGTGATGTTGTACAGATGTAATATTCTAGAAATTCCAGAGCTGGAATGACCAACTTCTCTTGCTATGGCTGATAGGGTCACCACTTTAGCCTTGTTTCAGTCACTTTGGAATGACTCACCTTTAGTGAAAACTGGAAAGTTTGGCTGCCAGTGAAATAAGGTTTGCTAATTAGCACCAGGTGCCAGATTAACACCAATAACTTGCAGGTATCAGTGTTCTTTTTCAATTCTCTCATTTAAGTTTCTCATGCTGTGCTTTAGAATATATATACTTTATGAAATAAGCTTAAAATACTGCTATTTTATTGCTGTTAGGACAATTTCACATAGAACTACACAATAACCTTGACCTAGGAAATTGTGTTGTTTAATTGTCTAATTTTGATTTCCACTGTAGTTGTAGTTTAATTACAGAATGTCTTGCAGGAAACACCATATAAACTGACTATAGGACACACCCGCCTTGTTGGTCCACCTTGTAGTGCTTCATCAGTGGTCACAAAACTGTACCCACAGCACACTGTTGGCTGGATATTTTTAGCTGGTTGGGGTCTCACTTCTGCACTGCTTAAATGAAGTTTTTGAAACCTGTAGCAGCACTGCTGCTTCTAATACACTCGTACAAGTGTGACACACTAGCACTTCAAGTGTCAGTGCAGTGCTAAGAACTATCCACCACCATAGTAGTACCTGATCAGTGGCCCTAACCATAGAGCAATAAAGTGAAAGTGGGCTACCAAAGTGCTCCTATATGGTAAGTGAAGCTGATAAAATTAATGTACCGGTAGAAACATCAAAAATTGTTTTCATAAACTCAAGCTTACTTGAACAACTTGGGGCAGTCCACCACAATCTGCCATCTGAAAGAAAGAAAGCAATTCATGTTCACAAAAAAGTACAACTGTATTTATTAAGGTGGCTATTAAAGTTAGTGTTCCCAGTGGTGCACGTCTTGCCTTGAGGAAGGTTGTCTTTGTGGGGTTTAGCCTCGAGTTGCACTCAACCTGGGAGGCGGATCAGGTTCCGTTTAGTTCAAGAAAAGAATTGATATACAGACAGACATGGAAGAACTAAGAGATTCACACTGACCAGACCATGTTTAGCCTAAACTGGATTTAATCTCTGAATGATGTTGACTGTCAGATAATGCACATACAGATGACCTAAGCTTAACCATAAAAGAGCAGCACCAGCAAGATGATTTGTGATATTTCTATATTTGATCACCAATAACTACTGTCAGGGTTTGAGGGGAAAATCTAGTGTCTAAACAATAGAATGTTTTTCTACAGGCATTACTAGTTGACTAATTATATACGATTTAGTTGCACAACCCAATGTGATATAAAGTATTGAACTTGGACTATTTAATGAGATGTCTACTGGTTGTTTAAACACCAGGTTATTGTTTGATTTCCATTACGCACCACTGCTTCCACAGCTGGAGATGTATCACCTACAACCAACAATGCAGGGCACCTGAAACAGAAACATGCACACTTACATACATGCATGAACAAATTACAAATCACAACAGATATACTGCACATATCGGTGAAGCACTAAAAACTTTCAGTAAAACAGCTTTTTTTCCCATCCAAAACAGGAAGAAAAGAACATTTTTGATACAATATAGGTCAATGTCAGGTTGGGGCAGACAACAGAGCTTAAGGAACAAAGGATTGAATTCCCCATACTCATGTACTCCATTAAGTAGCAGTGGCTTCACGCCAGTGTTTTGGCTAGGCTTATGTTCTATATTAAAGATGCTATATAGCTTTGCCCCAGCTGCTTCAAACAAGGGGTTTAAATAGCAGAGGTGTGTAAGGAAGTGAGACATTATGAAGATCAAGGGTTCACAAACTTAAGCACCACTGTATTTGTTCAAAATCACAAGCCTTTTTCAGTTTGTAGCTTAGTGCCTTCAAAATATTCAGTACAGGTTTTAGCCAAGCTTTTTGTGCATCTGTAGCAAATATGTGACCCGCTATGGTAAAACCCGGCATAAGTCGCAAATTGTATTTTCGAGTTATAGCCTATTAAAGTATGATAAGTGACAAAAATGCAGCCCAGATCAATTTTGAGATTTTGACGGAAATTGCAAGCTTATACCATAATCTATCCATCGAATCCATTTAAACAATAAAAAAAAAAAAAAAAATTCTTAAACACTCAAAAAATAAATTTTTTACGATCTGGTTTGGGTAACATAGGCCATAAATACCTGAAAACAAGCGAAAATTCACTCCACTTTCACCGGCTCTGAGGACGTGCATGGTATATTCCAGTGCCCATATTTTGATGGAGACACTTCTACGATATTCCTTCTTGCTCTATTTTAATGAGGGGATCTCCAATTATATCAGTTTCCTCCAATAAAACAAGATTTTACGAAGCCCCTTCGGCATAAACAATCCCAAGCTTGTTGCTACACACCAGCAGAGACAGGCAGTGCATTGTGGTAATAGCAGCGCGAACTTTACTTTCTCTTGAAGCTTATCCCTGTATCAAATTATGTGCCAAATTTCCTAGGGATTGAACAACATTTAATGCATGTTTGCTATGGTAACAGTGGGTGGTTGAAGACAAACATGTTTGCTATGGTGTTTTCATTTTGAACTATAAGAAATCTTTAGGAGCTTTCTTCTCAAAATCAACTTTCGGAAAGTCTGGCAGGACTCGCGAACTTCAAATAGCTGTAGAATTTTTATGTTTCAAGATATTTTGATGAAATAAACATAATTTTAAAGCTTATTTCATATATGTAATCAGTCTTTATCTCAATTTTGATTTTTGGTGCATTATGCCTGATTTTGCCATACTGGGTCACATATACCTCAACTTACTGCATGTGTAACTCGACTATATGGCTTCACCATATGTTAAATATTACGTGAATAAATCTTTAAAACACAGAAAACAATTTAAATCTGCCAACTATTCATTTGCATAGTGTGTAATTTTTGCAAAATCAGTACTGAAATTGAGAAAGCACTCTTACTTTAGAGTGTTGACCTTATCCTCATTGAGTCCTGGGATCGGCCTTTCAATCTCCAAGTCTCTGCGGCTGTAAGGACAAATTTAATTACACACGTGTCTGACAGGTCTGTTCGAGATAAGAACCAAGAACAGTTCTCAAGTTCATTACCTAATCTGTACATTACCTGTTGTAGGAGTTACAGAATAGTGCCAGATTGTCCTGGTTGATGTCCTGAGCAATATGCAGACGGTATGTCTGAACAATCTCTTGGTTTTCGGTAAGCTCATCCTAGGACAGAAAATACAACCTCTTCCTTATTTTAGCTTAATACAAGACGAAGCTCATATACACAAATGGCAGTGCAGTGTACTTTCAATAATAAACTGTGTGAGCAGCAAATGTGATTCTGAGAATTTAAGACCTTAATCGATCTCGATGTTTAGTTACAACTTTAAGCTTCCACTGGAAGGGTGTTTTAATTCAGTTTCCCTTTATTTTTCACTACAGGAAGATATAGAAATGATTTTCAGTAATAATCATTCACACATGGTGGATTAGGGATATGATTAAGAAAAAAAAGCGCTTTTTTCAATAATGATCAACAACTTTCCACTGCAATCCTGTAGGTAAATTTGTACTGTTAAAGAATTTGACCTAAGAGCAAAGCATGAAATGAGACTTACTGTGCTAAAATGATGTGCCATCACTATGTCCACCAGACTGCTCGTCCATCCAGATAACTGCAGCATGCAGACAAACAATTAGTGACATAAACAACTCCGACTCCCCACTTACAAACCCACTAACACATTATATTGAATAGAAAGGTGAAAATGGATATTGGGAAACCTACATTTTATACTGAGTAAGTGTTTATTAATCTGACACTGATATCAATATCATTTGAATGAACCTCTCTGAATTCCATTTTGGCTCCAACTACACCATCCACATCCTATCAATAAGAAGCTACACTTTGGTTTATACAGACATTGCTCAAAATATTTAAAATCTTCTTAGCTACCAAAAGGAAGGCAATACCAAAAAGTTTGGGAACTACTGTACTCTACAAAACCTGGAAAAACGTGTGGAAAAAGTGTGACATTGCATAGCCAGCACATGCACCTGTCAAATGCAGCCGACATATCAGCCTGCCAAAACTACAAAGTATAATTTTCTGAATATCAGTGGTTCCCTCAAACTAATCAGGTTTTGTGAAAAATGTTTCAAACAACCATGAGAATCAAAGTAGGTCTGCTAGCCATTTGGTAAAATAATGTTGATTGAAATGCTTTTCATCAGATAAAACTGGCAACTAAATCAGGAGACGTTTCAGGGCAATATGGTAAAGCAAAATTTGAAGAAGCTCTGGGATGAAGGCTAAACTTTGTACAGAATACAAAACAGAGCCATAGCTACAACTGAATAGTTTAAAGTTCGGAGAATTTAACCGCTGTTTTCAAAAGAGCCTCCAGTCAAGACATTTACAAAAAAGAATAGGGTCCTAAAATTACAGGCCCTAAATTTTCAAAGATGGCAGAATTATTCCAAAAGGCTTATAACATTAATTGCAATAAACAATTGTTGCGATCAATTTATTTATTTATTTTTTAAACGCACCAAAATTTCCAAAAATGATTAACCAACATTTTTTCCCCAGAGTG
>JAVSBU010150788.1:0-20247 GCA_033118015.1 Loricariichthys derbyi
CAGCCCCCAGCGTCACCCGCCGGAGCCAGACGCCAGCAACAGCAGGAGACACGCAGCGGCAGACTGCGCCAGCACCCGCAGCCACGCCGAGGACCCAGAGCGCCCAGCACCCACGCCAGGAAGAGCACCCCGGCCCACACCAGCAGAGGCGGCGCGACACCGACACGAGGGCGGCCCGAGCCCCAGGCACCACCCCGCCCCAGCCCGGTTTTTTAACTTTTAGATCATATGAGGCACCTGTATTTACGGACTGTGTCTGAAATGGTCCCTAATCACTATTACCTAAATTCTACATACAATATCAAGCTGTATTAACCTATAAGGAACAGAAGGCCATATGACTCACAATGGTCATATACGGTTTGACTCTTTCTAATGTGTTTTACTTGTTACAGTGCAACATCAGAAACATAAAATATCACTGCATGGTTCAACATCATGCCTGATATGCGAGATTTGTGCACTAAGATATTTTGTGCTGGATCTCTACTCATATATTGTGATTATTGAACTATTGCAAAGTAATAATTACATTTAATGGAGTGACAGCCATAATTTAAATACATAAGAACTATTGTTTTAGTACTGCTATAATGACCATATATAATTATTTCTCAGTCTCTTGGTTAAAATACAGCCAGGAAATTTGTAAGCATTGTTACAACATTGAAAAGAAAAACGGCTTCTATAGGCCTTTACACTTGAGCAACAGCAGCTGACCGCTTCTTTGGGATGCTGAAGTTGACCCTTCTACAGTCCAAAAAAGCTTAATCAGAATTGCTCTTTCTGGGTAGCAACCAAGATATTGCTTTGTTGAAAGAGCAACAGGGTGAGACATCTAAGACATGCTAAAGCTCACAAAAATTGGAATTAAGATCAATAGAAAAGTCTCAGTAATCTCAGTTTGAAATTTATGGATACACTCATTCACAGATATGTTATATATGGTCATTATATTAGTACTGTAGATATATGTACAGTAAGGTAAGTGAAACAAACAAGTGTGTGACACAGCGGCTTATTAATACAATTTAAGTTCTAGTAAGTTAATCCATTTATACATATTACCATCATCTGCTTTCTGAAAAATACTTAAATTATTGCTATCATGCATCATCTTTTTTCAGGGATTGTCCTCCTTTTTGGATCTAAAAAGTGCATCTTGAATGTTTACCTATTAAACTTCACAGTCTGTTGCCATGTCATAACCTGCCATGTAAATATTATCCAAGCTTCTCCATTTGAAAAACATGTGAAAACACTCACACTACAGTGTGTTACAATGGTAGCTTCTTCACAGGCACCCATTCTATTTAGAAATCTGATTACAGGAAGACTCATGTACAGTTGGAGGATTCTTATGGTCATATTACTGGTAATTAGCACATATATTGCCAGTGGTCAGATCATTGCAGTTATTTGGTTTTTGGTTATGTAACACAGCCCACAGCAACTAAATTTCTTCACATTTGGGAGAAAAATACTCCCATCTGGCAACGTGTGTGGGTGTTAATCCAACTACAAAGCAATTAACAATGGCAGATTGCATACAATATCTGAAGCTCAAGTGTTTCCGCTGGTACCTTCAGAATACAGTGATTCTGCTGCATTTTAAAGCTTAAGGGAACTGGAAGTGTAAATAGCATTCAAGTCCTTCACCCCAAACTATAATTTAAAAGACTCTGATAATATGGTGGATACTTGTGATTTATAGCAAAGTGGCAACACACCCTGTGGTGTAATAACTGGCAACTAATACTCATGCAGACGTTTTATGTAAATATAATGGCAGGATTAGGTCAGTCAGTTAAGTTGTTAATGCGTATCATACAGCAGATGTAGGTCAGACAGCGTGAGCCAAGTTGCCATATGAAGTGCAAAAATTGCAAATGGAAGATTTGTGATGATCATGTTGGGCGAAAGTTCAATCCAATATGTTTATCCATGTTGACTGTTTATCCATGTTGTCAGGGCAGCAATTAGAGGAGCATTTAGAAGTTGTCCCACCCCAGTAAATGACACAGCGTCGTTCTGAAGTTCTACAAGTTTGTGGTCATTTTGATTTGGTATGTGTGTTATGCCAGAAACCAGTTAATCAGGGTGTTTCTGTTTATTGCTGTGATGAGAAAGGAGTGGATATTAAACATTCACCCAAAGCTCAGTTCCACATCTGGAGCCTGTGTGTTGGAAAAAGCGTATTGCGCGGGACACTGCAGTGTGTGACTAATAGTAAGATTTTATTTTGACTACAGCACTAACAGGAGCTTCCAGGGTACAAGTGAGCACGCGAAGTGTTTGACCAGAGCATCGACTGAGCACATTCAATCCAGCAAGAGTAAGGAAATATTTGATGCCAGTTTGGAGCCTTATGACTAATATCTATGTAAAATAATTAAGAGTATTTAAGGGGCGTCCACAAGACAATGTATTTAATGTTTATGTAAGAGTATGTAATGAAATGGGCATTGTATTGTCAAAGTACAAATCAGAACGTCCTAAGCAAAACACACTTAAGAATTAATGTGCCTATACATGACGGTTTTTGTTTTGCATTATCAAAAAGTGTTTTTAAATTAATCAGGGAACATTAGATCATTACAAATGAGCTCATCTGGAACTATTTGTATGTGATCATTTTTAAACTTTAAAAAAAAAAAAAAAAACATGATTCACATTTCAGATTCTGTAATTTTCTTGCATTGTTTTCCAGATCTGTGCGTCAAACAGAGAAGAGTTTCTTGGATCAGGGCCCCAGATAGTCAGAGCAAGTCTCACAGCCAGCCCCGGTTCACCTCGTTCTACTCAGCAAGGTTTCCTTCTAAACAGAGTGACAGGAAAGGAACAGGCATCCGCACTGCAAAATCACTGAGGAATAATGAACTGTGAGTCAGTGCTGTTTGAAAAATAATTAAATATTTAATGTCACTTAGATGTAGTCGTACAGTTGGCATGTGTTTGGCATCTTTCTGCTGATTGGCAGTAGCAGGGAGTTCATCCCTGTCTGATATTCTTTGGTTCCCACAGCAGAACACTAGCCAACACAGCACTGTAAAATTCAATCTTGGGTCTCCATGATAGTGTATTTGACAACTGCATTAAAATTGGGATATGTTCCAACGGATTCATCGTAAGTTGAATTAATCGTAAACTTAGGAGTTTAATATGTACTGTATATCAAAGCATAGCCTAAATTAAACATGCTTAAAATATAACTGCGACCCTGGATTTTCCTCACTACATTTCCCAGCGTTCATCACTAAAACGGGGGAGTGCCTGGACATCAGAACTTATGCTCCAGGACAAAAAATGGGGAAAAAACCTAAATTGCAAAATCAGTGTTGTTCCACTCAGTGGTAACTGCCTTATTGTTTTGAGTTTAATGTGACACCAGATGTTCTCTGAAGGGTTCAAATCTGGATCAGACCCAACCATGAGCCTGATGGACTGTGACAGCTCACGACTAATCTTTAAAGAAATATGCAAGGCAGAAGATGTTTTAGAAGATTCATAATTGTTTATGATTTTATCTTTGCATATGTGAATACTGTGTGTGTTCACTGCAGTTCATAGCAATATGAAATGATGAGCAAATGATGGCACAGGTCATGATAGTGCATGTTTTTAGTTCTGCCTAATTTTATGAGCAACTATTTGTTGTTAGGGCCATTAAGAGCTTAAAAGTTTTAGATTTACCCCTATGAGTGTACATTAGCATTATTGTTATAAACAGTACTTACAAAGCTGGTGTGAGACAATGTGTTTTAGTTGGGGACTTTTATTTTGGATAATTTGTGTAAAATTATTTCTTTAATCTTGTAACCCATTTTGCACACTAGTGATAGACAGATTAATCAGTTGGGCAATTAATTGGGCTGATTAATGCAATTTAAAAAAAATCAGTATGGGCCGATACCTGTGCTCATATCAGCTGAAGTTCAAAAATTTTAACCTTGTTTCCAGCATCACAACTTGTTGCACTTACTATATTCATATCATAGATTATATCTCTAAATATCTCTAAATATTAGCACAGGCCATTAAAAAACTCATATTGGTCAACCACTACTGCACGCTGCTTGTTTGAATTTTATTTCGAGGGAATGTAATAATGATTAACTGACTCTTGCCCTACCCAATATTGTTTTTAAATGGGAGGTGGACCTCACCCTCTTAGTAAATGGTGCAAGACAATCAAATACCATCTATGTTTTACCTGTCAATGACAACATTGACACAAATAGCATCAGTATGTGTATAATGCATATTTTATGGAACGCTTTCTTTGTTGCAGTGTTTGTGCTGCTATGGAAAGCTTCAGACTTTGACCTTATATAGCAGCAAATCAAGCGCTAATGGGTGTGTGTGCGTTTGCCTGAATGTGAAGCAGCAGTGATTCGCTTATGTACGGGATTAGCTGATCTGCAGCATGCTGTGAGAGGGTGTGGCGGCTTTGAGTGAACATGTTTAAACTCACCATTACAGTGTCAAATATGAGAGCAGACCTGCAAAGTTCAGAGATTACTTCGCTGAAATAGAATGTATCTTGGCTCAAATAGACTCAAACTTCAAGCAACGACGAGTGCAAGTAAATATGAGAGGGATAAACACCTGGTTCTGTCTTTCTGGGCAGCCTCGTACTAAAATGTGTGCTCCTATAACACACAGGCTGAGAAACAGAGTGGAATGCTGCTGGTCTTGTATTCTGTCATTGGTGAATTGGTGAACTTGGTGAAATATTTGGATTGGCTGACAGCACTGGTGTGGCAGCCTGCAGGTGAAAGTGTTTGCACGGAAACAACGCCTGAAGTATTGCCAAGTTTTATAGCCTGAGTTCTGCCTAAAGGAAATCTGCTGGCAAGTTCATGTGACTTGTCTAAAGGTCAGTCACTGTGGCAAAGGCTTTGACTCTTAAGTACACGGAATTAGATGGGCCGTTCCATTGGTTGCAGGTTGTAATGGTGACTTGAAAATGTTTCATCACCTGCACATTCATAGTGTGAATGTGATCTGGATTTCTTAAATTTCATGGAGAAAGAAGATGGATATTTAAATGTAAGATGTTCGTGCAAATTTTTCAGATTTGTAGCTGCTTATTGTTACAATTGTGATATCATGTTTAAAGTTTTCACCCTCACAACACACATTGGAAATATTGAAATTATCCTGTTTGTAGAATATGAACATGACTAGTTTGAAAACAGAGTAACACTACATTCACACCAGCATTTTTGACCCTGCTCGTTATGGTCAGGGTGTCTCAGGGTTCGAATCTAGTACTGAATTTGTTGGGCAGAGGTGGAAATGCTCCCTGGATATGTGGCCAATCTGTCTTGGAAATTATGGAAACATGGAAATTAGATATATTGGAGTAATTATTGTATTAATTTGCAGCAGCTTGGGCTACCTCACAAACTGCATACATACATAAACTTACATACCTACGCACAAACCTGAGCTAAACATGAGCTTCTTTCAAGAAAAAGACAGAAAATGATCAAAGACAGAAGGATGTTTTGGCAGTATATGGAACGTTTGATTCAGAGTGCTTCAGGAGAGTATTGTGGTGAAATGAAACATGATATAAGTTCTATGGTGATGCGCTATAGAGGTGTCTTTGAAACCCCTACGAAAGATGACTGTGTCTCTGCCACAAATGTCTTAAGCATGGATTAAGTGGTGTCATGGAGTGGGGATGCTTTTAGCTGTTGTTACTGGTTAACTGCTCAACTGTAAAAAGGAATTTAATGCTTTAGAGTACAGGATAATACAGAAATACTTCCCACTGTTGAAACAGTGTTTTCTGAAATGGAACAACCATACAGCATTGTTAATTTTTTTTTTTTGCAGACTATCTTCCTGCTCACTCTGCAAAGTACTGGTTTAAGAACAATCCATCATGCTCATGTTGTGGTCCGGTCACAGTTAGAATGTGATATTATTTGATTAATATCATTCCTATGATTCAAAAATAATAGAAAATAACACAAAATAGGTTTATGTGACAATAGATTTTGTAGCCTGACTCTATTTGGCATCAACAGGACAGAGTTAAATCGTAATATCCCTGTTTTTTCTCCCTCTCTCTTTATTTTTATTTTGGTTCTTTAGAATTTTTACAGTGACATTGATGTTGTCTAATGTGCTATATAAATGCATTGTTGTTATTATTATGGATGATTTTGTATAATATGAAATGTTTCATTTCTTACAGACATGCTCAGTCTGAAGCGATAAGGACAGAACCTGTTGTACAACAATCCGAGGTAAGTATTTGTCATTATGAGCTTTTAATCATATTCACAGTTTAATTTTGATGTTTGCTGTTTTTAGGCTCACGGTAACTTTCTTAAATTGTACAGCGTACTGTTGCTTTTCAACAGTGCAGTGGTGTCATAGCTATAAAGTAATGGGAGAAGGAATGGAACTTGTGTTTAAAATGCTGGCTTCATGCATTTTTTCTCCTAACAAGAAAAGAGTGCGGAATGCATTGCTTGTAACAAAACAACAGTATGCATGATTTTATTTATATTCGTCTAGACGAGGCTTCTTGAGAACTTAATCTTGTTGTGCGAGCTCACCTGCAAGAGGATTAGCTCCTTGTTTTCTTAAGGTTTTTCCTTATGCATCTCAGGAAGTGTTTTTTTCTTTTTAATGTTGTCTCTGGGGTCTGTATTTGGCTTTTTGTAAACAATGTCGTTTGTTAAAAGTGCAACACAAATAAAATTTGGAATTTGTTTTTGTAATCTTGAATGTTTTGTGTTTTGATTTCAGCAATTTTGTGAAAAGGATTTTCTACCCATCAATCTAAGTGAATCAACACCAAAAGATGAGGATGAATCAAAATCACCAGAAATCAATGACACCCACTACTGGCAAAACCATGTTGGACATGAAATGTTGGAAGGGACAGAGCATGGCATAGAGCTGTGTGATACAACCCAACCTACAAAAAAGGACTCAGTAGGTGCTGCTCATCTGACAGATCTACCAGTCACTGAAAGTGAGAGTGCTGAGAGGAAGTCATTATTTAACAACCTTCTAGGACAGAATGCGGAAGGACCACTTTCTCACAGTAATTTAATCTTTTTTAGAGAGCATAATGGTTCAAAGGCCAGCACTGACTGCCAAGTCTCTGCATGTTCTTCTGCAGCAATAAAGCAGACCTTATCATCAGCATCTTTTCCTGAAACTCATCACAGTAATAAACTTGAGACTGAGTCACATATCAGCTCCTCTGACAAAATGTTTACGTCTACCTTAGTCTCCGTTCTTGCTCCTCACTGGAGTGGGCGCTTTCAAAGGCACAAGAGAGGCCACAGTGAAGGTGAACCAGGCCTCCAGTTTGGTGGAAATATGAACCCAATCAGTGCCAATCAGAACATTCGCCAGCGTTCATTTTTCCTTAACCCGAGGCAGCCACAGGGTGAGTTCCGCAGTAACTTCAGGGAACCACCAGGAACCAACAAGTACTCTGTTGAATGGAAAGGGAGTTCACAAAATCTCAGAAACCCCCTCCAATCCAGAAGGGAGGCTTATAGAACCAGTTCTTTGTGTCCCGATAGAGAGACAGTGGACCAAATGCAAGAATTTGCTAAGGAGTCTAGACCTAGTCTCTCCCTTCAGCTCAGTGACTACAGAAGGATGTCTCAGGCAGTGGAGCACGTAGAGTCCTACTCCTCACTAAGATCCAGACCAACAACCAGCACTCTGCTTCTCTCTGGTAGGAGGTCAAACTCAAGACAACCTAATTCTGAATCACTCCAAATGAGTAAGCAGCTTTCCACATCTGTCTCCTCCCTAAGTGTAGCTGGTAAAAGCTTATTGAGCAGGTCCCAACAAAATTTGCCTCTAGTTTCCCAAAATGTTCCAACCAGCGAGAGAACTGCAGCAAATAACTTCTCTGCATCTGAAAGAACATCAGACACAGAACAATCTTTGTTCCCAAGCACAAGATCGATGGAAGCATCAAGGAGGCCATTGTTTTTAAGAACATCTCAAGATATAAGTGACATGACTAACGAGAACCTATTTCCAAATGACGTTTCCAACAAAACATACCAAGTTACAACTAGGTTGAGGCTGGTATCAATCCCTCCAACAACCTCCAATCAACCAGAGACTTTTACACCTGTTCAGCAAGATTCAGATGTTTTTCTGGGAAAGCAAGAAAGACCAGTGAGCAACACCGGGCCAACAGAGCAAACAATTACTGACAACAAACCACACTCTAATAAAGACTCAAATGTTAATAATCCAAGAAGAGCTGCTGACTTTCTTAGAACTTGGTCTTCTTCAAGAGATAATGGAAAAACTAGATTCATTTTAAATAATCAAAACATGAATTCACACACTAATCCTGTTTCTGATAGCTTCACTGAAAGTCAGATCAGTCAGAAATCAAATCTCACACGTAGCACTTCTGTACAGTTTGATAATACATACAATAATACCAGTGTATCACAGATAAGCCCCAAACTGATTCACTCAGATCCCATCAGACCCTCTGCTGGTTTGACGTCCGCATCTTCAGATCAGGCTGGCCAAGACCGGGTTCAGAACACAAGCATTTCGGATAAGCTTTCACCCACTTTGGCCAGCTCTAAAGCGGGAAGAACATTTACAGACAGCCTGAACTTTTCACCCAAAAAAGACTTTTCTGTGGAAGATACAAACACTCTCCATAAATTTCAGAATTATCTGAACTCCAGGAGAAATATTAATGAATCTAATCAAATCTCGGTTGATCAGGCCAACCCTCAGTCCCCTTCTGAGTTTCCATACAGAAGAGGTCGTACTTCAAGCATCTACTCATATCTAAGAGAGACCAGTCCATCCATGTCTCCTACCCAGACATCGTCTAGCCCTCAAACCTCATCTCTAAAACAGGACAGGTTTCAAACACTGAGAGATGATAAAAAAGGAAACTACAGGTTCAGTTTTGACTACACCCCCATAGAAAAGAACGGGTTTTTGACACGTGCTTCATGTGCCAGCACTGTCCCACAATCCCTGCCACCTGACACTGGGAGACCAGTGCCCCGTCTCAGTAAATCCCCTTACTCCACCCTGATCTCTTCAAGACAGAGAGTAAACAGTACTTCATCTACACATGGGCCTTACAACCATATTAGAACTATGTCTTTTGATAGTACAGTCGCAGATGTTAATCCTCCACAGGCTGACAAAGGCCTTTATTCTTCTCTCCACAAAGATGGATTTATTCATAAAACATCCAGAGGGTCAGTGGATTATGGTGATAAGAAAGTTATAGAAAAAAAATCACTGGCTTCGTCCATCTCTGTCAACACTTTGTCTCCCTCTCTACACAACAGCTCAGAAAACACCCAAATTCAGAGTTTCCCAGATCATCAAAACAGTAACCTAAACTCAAACGACACACGCCCACAGAAGGGTGATGCTGTCATTAAAAAAGTCCCTTATGAAACACATAATGGCACGTTTTCATCTCAGCATGACAAAGCTAAAATCTGTGCAGCAGACGCATTGAAATCCAATGAGCTGTATTCACCATTGAATTTGGCCTCGATGAATGAGGCTGTGCAAGGAAAAGAACCCTTGCAAAGACGTCAAGCAGTGCAAGTAAATCAAAGTCCTTACACAAAGACCAGTCACTTTTCATTAGGACAGAAAGATAATGCTCTGAGATCAACTACTCCTGCAGATATGGAGCATTCAACGTTTACAAAAAAGGAAGAGATGACCGAATTTATAACCAACAATTCGACGAAAGCTAGTAACTTCTCCAAGGACATGAAATGCTCCTATTTTTCTATACCCAATCATAAATTAATGCAGAGTACACCAGGAAATCCAACTGGTTCTGGTACAAACCGACTTGTGGTTAGAATAGAAGAAATATCTCTCTCTGATGACAACAGCTCACAAACGTCATTGGCTGCAAGACTTTCAGACCATCAAACCAGCACCGTAATTACAAACAATACACAACCTGAAACTGTCAGTGAACAGATCTCTTCTCAAAGACTTAAAGGAACGCTGTCATCTCAGCGTGAAAATGGAAAGACCTGTGCAGCAGACACGAAATCCAAAGAGCCACCAAATACAAGCACAGCTAGTGAGGCTGTGCAGGGAGGAACTGTCATGGAAACCCATGAGGCATTACAAGGAAATCAGAGTTCGAAATCTAAGAGAAGCATCTTCTCTTTAATAAGTAGGAGAGATAACTCTCAGGTGTCAGTTGCCTCTACAGAAAATGGAGATGTGACCCATAAAAAGGGAGAGATGACAGGATTTAAAACCAAGAAAGTGTTGAATCGTTTGCGATTGACGCTTGGTGTTAAGTCTTCAGAAGATGGTACAGTAAGGAAAAAGTCTGAAAACGAACAGCCTTCAGACAAAAAGATGGTTAACAACTCTAGGAAAGAAGATTCAAAAAGTCTTGATAGCCCAACTTTGAAATCACAAAATTTCCACAATTCTCAAAGCAGCTCTCTGAGAGAATCTGGTAACTATTCTAGCCCTGTTTCATACCTCAAACCTGAGATTAGAGACATCTCGCCAGATGTTGACAATCACAACAGACTTGATGTAAACCAATTCCTGCATAGACCCCAAAGTCCTAACTGGCCTAGGCCTAAATCTCCAAAGAAGGAAGAAGAAAGAGGCCTGGCAACCTCTTGCAAATCACAAAAATCCCCAAAATCTACAACCACATTTTTAAGGGAATCTGGTAACACTTCCAGCCCCCTATCAGACTTCAAACCGGAGAGACGAGAAGGCTCACCAAATGCTGAGGACTACAAACGACTTGAAGTAAACAGAAACCGTTTTCTGGGACGTCCCATTAGCCCTAGCTGGCCTAAGTTGGAATCATCTAAGAAAGAGGAAGAACGACTTCTTCAATGCTCAACTTCTGCAAAGTCCTCAAATTCTCCGGTCAGTTTTAAAAGGGAACCTGGTACCGCTGGTAACTCTAGCCTTATATTGGGAAACAAGTCGGAGAGTGAGGAGAGCTCACTGAACAGGGATAACCACAAAGGAATTGATAAAAACAATAGAAATCTATTGGGTCGATCCCTAAGCCCTAACTGGCCTAAGCCTGATCTTACTGATCGCTCTGCAACTTTGCCGCGAGGCGGAAAATCAAGCCTTACTCCATCTCAGAGTGTTTATTCAACTGATTTGTTTTCAGAGTATGTACAGGATGATAATGTGTTTTATTCTCCAACGAGAAGGAACACCTCCCTTAATGAGTCTGAGGATGATGCTAACTTTGATAAAAATCTGAAGGCTTCAAGGCAGCAATCCATGGGGGCTTTCCATTCTTCTTCCTGTGTTGATCTAATGTATGGTCTTCAGCGAGGGCGATGTTTCTCTGTTAGTAGTGTGGTCTCAGGTCGTCCGTCCGGTCCCGGCCGAATCTCGACTGGATCAAAGCAAGGCAGCGTCAGTGACCTGAGTAGCTTGGATGGTTTTGTAACCAAGAGCAGACATTCGAGCATCGGCAGTCCAATCGGGTCACCCTTACCTCTCAGCACAGCGTACGGCAGCCACATTCTACACAATACGTCCGGGGGCTCTGCGGAATGGTCACCACCAGACGGCCGTATTAAGCACCAAGGTAACATGGAGGCCTCCTCATTCCTGTGGGATACACAAATGGACCCAACACCACCTTCTTCTCCACCAACTTCTCGACGGATTTCTCAGGTAGCCAGTCCCTCCCCCACCGGTAGCAGGTCGTCCCCAGATTGTATGTCTCCCCGTGGGTTCCTACCATCCAGGAACTACAAGACCACGTTGTCTGTATTTGAGGAGTCAGATTCAGAAACGACTACTGATGACGAATACTATTTTAATAGCGATGATGATGAACAAGAAACCGAACTTTAGAGATGTGTTACGCGAGCTCAACTGTGGCCGTGGTGTGAATGCAAACATGTTGTTAGTACTTGCACATTGAACGAATGTCTTCCTCAGGAACAAAACGCTATAACAATTCCGTAATTATGTTTCAATGCGTCTCAGTCAGGATCAAACTACAAAATGTAATCAGGAAAAACATGACAAATCATCTTTAGAATGAAGCACTTGAACATGCTTGTGTTAAGCTTTAACCATTTTGAATTTAAACAGATATTGATAGTGATATTGGAACATTACTATAAGATCAAAATTGTTGATATCGTGCCTTGTATAATATGTAATTTGTAAAATGCTGTTTCCCTTTTGATAGTGTTTTTTTATGATAATCAGGCAGTTTAAATGCTACGTCATTCAAGTATTGAAGAACCACAGAATATAGTCCTTTAATTTATAAGCAGATGTTTTTGGCGTTTGCAGTCTTTTTTTATAAAGAAATATTTATTCCTTCTTGTCGCTCTCCTAGCACAAATGCTACGTTAGTGAGACTTAATGACTTAATGTTCTAAAACAAAGACCTAGGAAACGTCTGCTGTTACTACACGTCTCCTTGACGCCCAACCTAGCTAGAGGGCAGTGCCAGAATTCCAGGTCACTGCGCTGGTGGTCTAGCAAATGCTTTTTAAGGAATTTAATGGTTTGAAAATAAATGATTATTGTGTGAGTGTCACAGGATTAACAAATGCATTGTTCAATTATTATTATTACACCCTATCAACATACAGGTGCAATTGGACAATTTGGCCTGTGCATATGCACGAATTGAATTTGGAATATGCATGAACTTTTTCTTTTGCAATTACTACCTTTTTTTAAAATCTGTTTTGTTCAGTCTAAGGCACCATTTTTGGGCAAATTAATGCTATATAATGTTTAACCGACAGATAGGTTAATCATTTTTTCAATGTACTGCAGGTATTTTGTGATTAGCAGTATATTCAAATATGCGTTTATGGTTCATATAAAGCCCTGTAGTAATCAAAAGTCCTTACAATAAAACTTCTGTCTGTACAGTAACTCACTACATTAAATCACATAGGCAAAGTGCTATAAGTTGAAATTGAAGTTCATGTGGGAGTACCGCAGTATGTACTCTAAAAACACCACAGTGATTAATGCGGATTTATTTTTTTGGCACGCTAAATCGTTAGTGTCACGCCATGGAAAGTGAAGGCTTCAGTGTGTAGCTAATGTTAACGCTACACACCCTTCTCCACCATCCTGTGCCAGCCTGTGGGGGAAGGAGTGGTGGACAGGTCTGTGCAGTAGCTTAGTTGTTCTGAATGTCATTTATGCAGCCTTCTCAACAACAAAGATAGTGTGTTGTGTCCATTGGTCTCTGTTGTCGTGTTAATGGCATGTGATTCCAGTCTACGTTCAGAAGTGAACCTTAACAATAGCAGTGAGCTTGTTGGTTGTTGTTGCTTAGGTGACTTTTTTCCCTTCAGCTCTCATAGGTTAGAAGCTAAATGTACAACAGCACTATATAAGCAATAATCATTATGTGGAATGAATAGGATCCATCTTTGCATGCAGAAGGGGTTGCTTCGTTGGTGATTTCAGGTTTCTGTTGCATAAATGGTATATAATGAAAACTTTTTCATACTGAAGGCCAAATTTCTAAGGAGGTTTTTGGAGAGTACACTTGTTCTCTCTGTTTGAAGCTGGACATGTGCTGCTGTGCTGTGCCGTAAATACAATATATTTCTACTAATTTCTAATTAATTTAATGTTCAAATTGTATAGTCATATATTTTTACACACCAGATCCTTATTAATATTTTCTATTTTTAAAGCTTTTTTAAATGAAGTTTAATGCTACATAGAATGTACTGCTATTGATGCACTAATTATGTAATAAAATCCGTAATATGCTTGTTTGTTTTTTCTTTGTTTTTATTTGTATTTTACTGTTAAGGGCTTATGCATTTAGGCATGAAGGAGGAGAGGGTGAAGCACTCATTTCTATTCAGGAGGTATGTGGAAGCAAGAATTACCTGATTATGTCTAAATTAACGAGATTTATATCTAAATTAAGATTCTGTGATTAAAATTATGCATTTGTTTTGTCTGTTACTTTTATTCAGTATGAAGTTGGAATGCACTGGTTTCATTTATTAATATATTGCTGGAGTCAAAGGTCTGACTGTTGGCCTGTGCTAAAATTATATGGATGTTCTCACGGTTATCAGCAAGATACTCAAAGGTCTTCGTAAAAATGTTTTAAGCATAAAATTCAGACAAGATGTTGAAAGGATTTAATGAAGTAGATCAGAGCATCACTGGTACAAACTCATGTTTCATACCTTCCTAATCCAGTCATTGGGGGCCTATCCAGCAGAACAGGGCACAAGGGTGGAAATTACATTTGGACAGTGTACCAGCCTATCACAGGGCACGAATACAGTATTGTGTCTTAAGTCTTAGGCCACCATTAGATTTTTCTATTGATTGTTTTACTGGAGCAGATGAATTTGAAAGTCCAGGTTAGAGACAAGACCAAAGTAGCTTTTAAAGTATTGATGTTTAAAACCTTTAAAAAGGGTTTTTTGGTAATGCAATAAATACTATTTAATATCTGAGTTTTTGATTTTGTAAGAAAGCATTTCTAACATGAATTTATAAGAATTCTTTATGAAAAAGCCCATCACTACCCTACAAGTTGTATCTGTATCACAGGGATCATAGACAGGGAGCAGATCAGAACGAAGACAGCCCACAGATGTCGATACAGAAGAGCCTGCGTGAGCAAGCAGCAAAATTTATTCAACGAATATGGAGGAAGCATGTTGTTAGTCTGCATTACACTGTGACACATGACTCCCTTCATTGTGCTCCCTTTGTATTCACACTGGTGTGACCTTGTTTCTCTCTTATTAGGATGTTACTGTTTTCAAATATTTGAAGTCACTCATAAGCTTCCGGGATCAAGGAGATCCACGACTTTTGCTGAAACATGTTAACCCGAGAGAGGTAATTATACTGGAAGCACAGTGCAGGTGTCAGCCTACCTCTCAGGGCATATGCACACACACTCACAGTGCAACACTTTAGAGAAGCCATTTGACCTTGGTGTGTTGGAAAGAGCCATATAGGCACAAGGAGAACATTCAAAATCCACACAGGCAGTGGTCAGTGGCAACACCGCTAACCACGGTACCATAATAATAATGATTTAAAAAAATCCTAAAGTTAACAAGTGAATAATTAAATCTTTATTTATATTGCACTTTTATAGACCAATGCAAGACAAGAAATGATATTAATAATAATAACATACTTAACTATATTTTAAATTACATACATAATCCCTAAAATCTATCCAGTTTGCAATTGATGTACAGCAATCAGAAAACATTAAAAGAATGCACAATCTGAATAACAAATAATGTGGATTATCTTGTTACATTAACAGATGTTAAGCTCTGGGATATACTGGACTATTAAGTAGAGTTCTCATAGTTGGCATGTTGGATGTAGGTGAAATGTTCAGGAGTAAAGACCTGAGTGACCTCAACAAAGGACAATTCATTATGGCCATACAACTGGCTCAGAGCATCTCATAAACAGCGAGGCTTGTGGGGGTGTCAGCAGTGGTGTGTACCAAGACCAAAACCAGGAACCGGTGACAGGGTTTTGACACTCAAGGCCCATCGGTGCATGAGAGCAACAAATACTGTCTGGTCTGAATGGACAGAACAACGACTGTGGAAATGGTTCAACATGAAGCCCTCTGCTGACCACAGTCCAGACCGATCAAAGTGCTCACCATTCTAACCTATAAAACACCTGCAATGGGCACACCAGTGTCAGAACCGGACCTTGGAGCAATGGAAGAAGGTCGTCTGGTCTGATGAGTCCCATTTACATGCAATTTTCACGAAAAACTGATATCATCACGATGTTGTGATGCTCTGGATGATGTTCTGCTGGGTCCATAAATTTGTGTGAATGTTAATTCGACAAGTAATAATTCCTAAACTTTGTTACAGACCAGATGGTTTTACTGTTTTGCCTGATTGGTGTAATTAACATTTTATAACCCTTTCCTCATCTTTAGAAGCAGGGTATATACTTGTATAGCTAATTGTTTCGGATTTATATTGCATTGAAATTTGTTGTGTTGTAGGCAGATATGGTGGATGCTGCAGCAGGTGTCTACATACGATTCAGACTGGGTGGAGTAAGTTCTATTATTATCCCCAATTTCAGTCTTCAAGCTCTTAATTGGTTTGGTGGAAAATCAAGTTTAGACAATTTTCCACTTACGCTGAATGTAGACAGTCAGCCCAAACAAGTTTGATATCTCGTTTGCTTTGCTAGTTTTATACTGGAGCTACGAGGGTGGTGTAGGTTTGGATTTAAAGAAAAACCCAAATCAAGCAACATCCAGCCAGTTACATTTTGCCATTCTCTTATGTGTCGCTGCAACAGTAGTCCCACACTATTAGACAAGACTGGCATTATCTTTTGTAGGGGAGCCTGGTCAGAGGATCATCCATTTATTGTCCTTCCAACCATGTACACAAAGACTGAAGCTCACTGAGTTTGTATTTGCATTTTATTAGATGAAGGATTGTGAACCGTTATATATTTATTTTTTGATAGGCTGATCATAGCGATACAAAAATGGCTGATTTATCATTAATCCTGAATTCCAGACAGACTTTCCTCCAAACATCTATTACAAAATTTTTACACACCGTCCAATAGTGGACCTCTGTGCCAGCAGCCCAAGAGACTACATACACGCCAGGCAGAAGAGAGTTATACCACTGCAGATCCATAACAGACAGCCCCTGGTTCCTGATGATCGTTCTGGATGGTACCGTCGGGTGGAGAATAATGGCTGGAGGCTGCTGTCTGACAAGGTCTGGCATCATCTTGGGCATTGTGCTCCTAGTTACATTTACATTCACATTATTTAGCAGACGCCCTTATCCAGAGAAACTTACCAATGATACAATATTAGAATCCACATTTGAACAGTACTGTATTAACACTAATCCTGTGAAGCTACAGACTACAGAGGTGAAACTGAAAGCATGTTCCTAACAACATACAGTCAGTAGGAATCCATTAGATGCCAGAAATGCAACGATGCACACCAACTGAGAGAGAAATTGTGAATTATGACTATGCTGGCTCAGCAGTTTAGGCATTGGACTATGGACCAGAACTTCCAGGGTTCATATCCCACCTCTGCTAAGCTGTCACTGATGGGTCAGGCCCTTAACCTGCAGTTGCTTAGATTGTACATTGGAGGTTGTTTCAGTTGTAGGCGTTTGCTAACTTAAAATGTGATTCTGCATGATGAATGATTATTTGTTTAGTATATGGTCTTTTGAAAGATTTCCCTCAATGGAGATCCAATCACTCAAGATACAAGCAGCAAAAAGATTGAATTCCAGCACTGCAAACTTATTCGACGGCAAGATTTAGAGAGGAGAAAGAAGACCCGAAAGATTGAATGGATGAAAAAAATGTGAGTACAAAAGAAGAGTGCTTGGCTGGGTCCAAACTGGTAATTAGTTTAATGGCAAATATATGCTGTAATAATAATCTTCATTCAGTGGTCATTTATCAGGATCGTCTTCCATATGTCTCAAAGCTGATATTATACACGAATTTCCACAGATTGTGTAAGGCCCTTAATTCATTGATGGGATACTCTGATGTTTCAATACATTCAGCTACCCAGCTTCAGTTTATCACCATGTAATGTTGACTAAATGAAGCAACTCTAAATCATAACACTTCTTCCAGATGCTTGTACAGTAGGCACTGTGCGTAAAATAAGATAAGGAATCTTTATTATAACTGTACAAGTACACTAAGATATCATTTGGAGCAAGCCTGTACATGCCCATAAGTATGAAGAATTAAAAAAGATATAAATACCTAAAATGTACAGGTTATAATGGGTGCATCGCTTCATTAGCTTGCCTGCTTAGCCCTTCTTTTAAATCTGGACTCATCAGACAATGTGACCTTTTTCCATTGCTCCAGAGTCCAATCCTTATACAGCCTCACTGTCTGAATATCTTCACTAACAAGTGCCTTTCTTATGGCCATACAGCAGTTTAGTCCCAGTTCTGTGATGCATTGTGCTAGTGGAGATTATTTTACTTTCACTATAAATGGCTGAGTTCCACAGTTCATTTTTTACTTCACCAAGTGATCTCCAATCACTCTCATTTTTAGACCACATGCCTTTGGGGAAGCTGAGGGTTCGTCACTATGTTTCCAGGTTTCAATAATGCTTTGGACATTTTTTACCCCAATTCCAGTCATTTATTCAATAAATGACTATCATTCTTATTATCACTATCATAATAATCCAGTCAAAACTAATAGCTAGTTTCTTAATCAATTCCAAAGGTGAGGTTTTTCAAACAGGAAATGCATTTTTTAGGTGAACCAAATGAACTGCAGAGGTGGTGTAATAACACGGTAGGTGTTTCTCTCCTCACTCTGACCAAATTGAATGTGACATTCAGTTTAATTCAAGTCAGTTTTATTTATACAGTTCTTGTACAAGTAGACAATCACTCCAAACACTTTTACAAATAGCCTAGGCCAGGCTGCAAATGAGCAGCCAGAAATGACAGTGGTAATTAAAAACTCTTATATGCATACGTTTAGCAGAACACCAGGCTGAAATATGAAACACGTTCTCCTCTGGATGAAACCATGCAACAAGATTAAGTTCTTTAGAGTCCATATAAAAGAAATCCAACAGGGATGTATACAAAATACAAACTGTTTAAGGTCTTGAGAGAATAAACTGAGGTTCCATTCAGGGTATGAGCTCAGCATTGCCCTGTGAGTTCCAGTTAGGCTTCAGACCAGGGTAACATAAAACAGTTGGGGCAGAGTGAAGAGGTGAATCTGTCCAGTCGAGCCATGATTGTGATCTGGATAGGAGTTACAAAACATTGTAGGCTTTGTAAGTGTTCTAAATCTGATATAGATAGATACAGAGACAAACGGTAGTTGGGATACATGAGAAATCTTTGGTATGGAAAGCAGGCATGAGTTTCAGATCTGTTTATACAGATGGACCTACCAGGAGTGAGTTTCAATATTCCATTCTAGATACAAGAGATAAGCTATGGCATGACTTCCATGGAAAGATATTTGATGGTGCTGATGTGCAGGTATGATAAAGACACACCGCATGCTCAAGCCGAGCACGAAGAAGCAGCAGTGCTGGTGAAGAGCTCCGTAGAGGGCATGATGTACACCGTAGAACATCATGGGCCCAGCAACATCCTGGAGTGGGAGGTGGACGAGCTGATCGAATGGACCAACGCTCTCAACTTTGATGAGTAATTGAGTTTAATGTACACATGGAAAGCAGAGAACATGCTGTAATATCACAGTGACAAAATAAATCTAATGTTTAGGTATATAAAAGAATGGAAGCATTTGGGAACCAGTAAATCTTCAATGTTTGGAAAAGGTAATTATTTGTTTATTAGATTTTTCCCCTCCAAATTTTCAACCTGCTTTTCCTCCATCAGGCTCAGTTTTTCATTGCTTTCCAGACTGCAATGCTCTTTTTTGGGTATCACAAGGGTTTGCTCCTCTTGTCATTCAGACATGAATTAGATATACAAAAGACATTTTTATTTACTTATTACTTTTATTTATAATCCTTAAGACTTGTTTGGTTATAGCAAACATATGTTGATGGGATGGATGTTAAACAGCGCATACTTGTAGTAGTATTATTATTATTACTACTATACACCTCCTTATGATTACTGCTCACCCCCATTTTAAGCTGGTATCAAATCCAAGGGGTGCTTTGGTCATGAGGGGAGAGGAGGCCAGCTAGTACCATCCAGGGCACACGTATCACTGCATCTTGTGATCTCCGAGACATGCTCTGGACTTGGGTAAAAGCACGATTAAAACATGGGAAAAAATCTTATGCAGCTGCTGTAGCTTTGAGAATCAGCAGTTGTTAAGGATCTGGGTTTGAACCCCAGGCTGGGCTTGCATGTTAAACTGCAGTTACAGGATCCTGCCTCAAATGGCATGCCATCCAGGCACTTTTGCTTATGTCCAGTCAATTTTGGGATATTCTCTGTACACCCATGAATCTGACCAACATATTTGGGCCAAACTTTCACTTTCATTATTTTTATAGTAGTAATAATAATAATGAATTCATTGTCTTGTACGCTTAATCCTACTCAGGTTTGTGGAAGAGCCAGAGCCTAGCCAGCAACACAGGGCGCATGAGATCCCTGGTTGGCAAGTCTGTGAAGATTCTCAGTCGTCCAGGTCATAGTAACAGTGGGTGGTTGAAGAGAGCAACTGGACTTGCTTGAA
>JAVSBU010151002.1:0-12672 GCA_033118015.1 Loricariichthys derbyi
CAGCTCGACAAAAGGAATGTGACATTTGTAGCTCATATCTAGGATTCGTCTGTGTTTAGTGGCTCTTGATCTTATGTAATATTTTAATTTTCTGAGACACTGAATTTTGGGTTTTCATCTGTAAGCCACAATCATTAAAATTTCAAGAAATAAAGGTTTGCAATTTTTCACTCCGTGTATAATGAATCTATATAATATATAGGTTTAACATTCTGCAATGACTGACAAAAAATATTGAACTTTTTAATTGAACTTTTTTCATGATATTATAATTTTTGAGATGTATTAGTATAGTGAAGGCCAAACAGACCACTAGTGAAAACACTTGCATGTCCTTAATAAACCTAATGACTAGGTAATGATTAATTTAAACCCGGTTTACCTATTATTTCGCTGTTTATTGTAAATGTTTGGTTTTAGCCGAGCTGTGATTAAATACTTATGGAGTGCAGTGTGTGTTGAAGAGCTACTAGAAGTTTCCTCTCTTCTGAGGCAGGCAGCACGAGCCTACTTTATTTAAAACGACTGACCGTTAAACGGCTCATGAAGGCTAATCCTCACTTATGCTAGCTTTACTGCACAAACTCCTGTAAAAGCTCGAGCAAAACCGTTCTGTTTAAGGAATATTACGTTCACATTTAATTTATTCCTAACCTCTATAACACGTTTATCCTTTATGAGACGTTATAAAGTGCCTTAAGTGCAGAGTAGCTATGTAAGGTATAAGAGGTCGAATATTTGACTAAAACTGAAGATATGGACATTGCAAGTAAAGGTGAGCAAACCTAGCGTAGTAATTTCAAAGCATATCCATTGTTTGTTTGTTTAACGGGAGTCAGGTTTATATATTTAATTGATATGTGTATTATCTTATAGATGTGGCAGTTTTATACTTTAGAAAACAAGTTTATGAATGCATGATGTTTATTCTATAGCAATAGTTTATTCTACAGTAATTCTACAGTATCTCCTGAATGAGCTACTTTAATGTGTTCAGATCCAAAATCAATGTCCTTTGTTGTGTGACTATTTAACTATATATAAAATTTTACTGTTAAAATAATATTATCAAGATTCATATTTATATTTAAACACAGGGCATTAACTGAGAGAACCCTACATTTCAACTTGTTAAAATAAACCTGTTTTGCTTTTTTCAATGTTGTTGTTTAAATTGTATTTATTTTACTTTATTTCAAAATAAATCAAGTTAAATGTATTTATATAATGCTTCTCTCTAAGCCCTTCTCTAGGAAAAACTCCCTAAATGTGTTGATGAAAAAAGGGATCTAACCACCTTGGGCAGCCTAAAAGTTAAATGTATATATATGTAATATGTATATGTATAAATGTTAAATGTATAATGTATTTTAATAAATAAATGATCCAAATAATAAGTGTATTGCTATAATAATAGTTTTACTACACAGAAGCTAAAGAGAAACTACATAAAATTCTGACTATAATAAAAATATTATGAGTATTATCCAATATTATGAAGAATTTAATAAAATGAATGTGTAAAACTATAGAATAATATTCTTTGTCTGTGTGGGTTTACTCGGTTTACTCTGGGTGCTCTGGTTACCTCCCACAGTCTAAAGACATGCTTTAGGTTCACTGTTTACACCATAGTGGTCCTAGCGAGTCAGTGTATGTATGAATGTTTGAATGTGTGTGCTCTACGATAGATTATACCCCTGTCTAGGGTTGTTACTGCCTTGCACCGTATGCCACCAGTTAGGCACCAACCAGGCCACAACACTGTAAAGGATTAAGCTGATAAGAAAGTGATCCCCTGCATTTTAGAGCAGGTACGAGACTGCAGCTGTGTCTCTCATGACCACACTCAGGTCAGTTAGTATATCTGAAGAGTATGCGTGTGCCTTGTGATGGGTTTTCCTATTAAACATGTAATGTGTGAGCACTACTGGTCTGTGTTGAGTGTCAAACAGCCACCACCCAAGAAGTGCTCAGACTTATGCACCAATGGGTGTCTGGAAACTCATGGAAATGCACATCCAGAACCGACCCTGGTAATACATGCTGGACTTTTACAGTGCCAGGAAACCAGATATACACTGCTCAAAAAAATAAAGGGAACACTTAAACAACACAATGTAAAAAAATCCAAGTAAATCAGACTTCATGTGGAGGCCACACACAATACTGAGCCTCATTTTGACATGTTTTAAGGTCATTACATCAAAGTTGGATCAGCCTGTAGTGTGTTTTTCCACTTTAATTTTATTTTTTATTTAATTTTAAATTTGATTTCCATTGATGATTTTTGTGTGATTTTGTTCTCAGCACATTCAACTTTGTACAGAACAAAGTATTCAATGAGAATATTTTATTCATTCAGATCATTCAGGATGTTTTATTTTAGTGTCCCCTTTATTTTTTTGAGCAGTGTATATGAAATCTCATTTTGTCAAAGGCAGGATAGAAAACCAGAGTGGCTGAGCAGTAGAGTACTGGTACATATCCCACTTCTGGTGGGGTGATGTTTAAGTTATTTTTCACTCATGCGCAAGGAGATTTAGAGATACTAAGGCAACAAATAAGCCAACTGGGAATAACTGTGTAGTTATTCATAAGTGATTATTCAGAAGTTATTTTAATTATATTATCCTAATGTTTTTTTGTATTGTCTCAGATGGAGGAGCAACTGCAGGCATGGGGGAACTCCAGAAGTCGGATACCCTCAACTCAGCGGGTTCAGCTGGGGGCCGCAGGAGGGCTGGAGGTTCCAAGAAGCAGATGCAAGCTAATAAATCCAAACTGCGTGCACCAAGAGCACTTTGCTGCCTTACCCTCAGCAACCCCATCCGCATGGCTGCCCTAGCCCTTGTGGAGTGGAAATATCCTTTACTGTGCATGTGTGCGTATATGTGGCCTGGTTCTGCTAGCAGAGTTTTGACCATTTAACCCTATTAGTGACTTTCAGTTGCAATGAGACTCATATGGAGCTGCACAACAGTATTAAACAGATATATTTTTAAAATAAAAATACTGACTAAGAACATTGGTAAAATCTGTTCGTGTATGACCTAGCTTCACGGTGTGTATGAAATGAATTGATTTCTGAAGTCTAACAAATCAGAATTCAAACTGCTTTCCGGAATCAATTAACTTCAAATTCTGTACTGTATTTTCTGCTTGAAGTTGTTTTAATTTTAAGGAACTCTGCTGAAAACTCTGTTAAAAAAATCTTTCTAGCTTTTGGGTTGTATCTGATGCTTCTGACCACATTTCAGACACAGAAATGTGTTTAGTTTGTCCTTTTTCTCACAGAATGGTGTGAAACACCAAAAATCCAGTTGACTGTGACTTTGATGCCACAAGCTGGTATGACAAACTAGATTATTCTGCTGCTCTTCACAACAGCCTTTTGTGGCCCTCTTGTGTTACCCTTAACCCCAGGTCTTTAAGCCCTTTGACATATTCATCCTGCTAGCCATCTTTGCTAACTGTGTTGCCCTTGGTGTTTCAAGGCCATTTCCTGAAGATGATTCCAATGCCACCAATCACAATCTGGTGAGTTTTTTGTTGACCTGAGGTTTGTTTGTTCCTCATGCCCATCAATAAAACAAGAGCAAACAAAGAGCAACTTACATTCCTTTAACTTTTTTTTCAAAAGCCAGTTAGCAAACAAATGGGGCTTAAGGAGCCAATTCTTGAATTTGGTAGTCTATACTGAAAGCGTGGTCAGACAAGGAATTTAATAGTAGGAATTAAGGAATGATTAAGGAAGTGAGGTGTAGTGAAGGAAGAATCAGTTTGCTCTTTTTAATTTGTAACTTGTGATTATTAGAGTTACTGTTGCCTTCCTGTCAGCTCAAATCAATCTGTCTGTTTTCCTCTGACCCCTGGCATCAACAATGTGTTTTTGCCCAGAGACTACCACTCACTGGCTATTTTCTCTTATTTTGGAACAGTCTCTGTAATCAGTTGACCAGTGGCTGTGTGTAGAGGATGTCCATAATAGATAAATTGCATTCAACAAAGACAGAACAATTTAGAGTACTGCAAAGACTCACACACAGTGTTTAGTAGAGCCAGAAGTAAGGCATATATGTACCAATCACAAGTAATTCCCAAGTTACTGTGGTAATACTCAAGTAACTCAAGTGAAATCCCCTGCTATAAGTCAAGCAAGATTCCTTGTACTTTGTCTCTGCTGGTTTCCTGCAGTCTGATAGGTTACCAGGTTTGCTTGTGTTGAAACAAAAGTCACGTTTCTGCACATAAATTCCTAAAAAACTTCTCAGTACCTAAAAATGCAAAGATTAAATTAAAAAAATCAAGTCATTTCAAGTCGTTTGCATCAATTTCAAGTCTCAAGTCATGAATACTGAGTAAAAATCAAGTTGAGTCTTTGATGTGTTAGTCAAGCAAGTCTCAAGTCCTTACATTTGCAACTCAAGTCTGACTCGAGCCAGATCATGTAACTTGAGTCCCATATCTCTGATGTTTAGCAAATGTAGGAAAATCCTAAATATTTTAAATAATTTGGAAATTCCAACGAGATGTGTTTCAGGTTCCCAAAAGAGGATATACTGTAGGACCCTGATGATCAGTTAGCTTAATTCAGAATTTCATCAGTCTCCACAAATGCAGTGTGATGGCCAGCTGCAATCTCTCAAGCAGATGAGAAAACTCGCTACCTGTCTTATATCACTCTTACCTGCTTAATCCTACGATACACTGCTGAGGTTTTCTTTTGAGCTTCCTGTCTATCCAACCAAGTCCACAGCACTTACAGCCAAGTAACCAATATTCTGTTGTTAATGCTAATGCTCAGGCCATGGTTAATTATGATAAGATCACTGCAGCCAACACCTGAAGAACTAGATAATGAGGTCAAATGCTGGATTAGGCCTGTTAATAGCAGGGTAAGGTATGCAGGGCAGTGGGTTCCAGGGCCTGTCCATAGTTACTATGGCTAATCCATGCTAATACTGAAGGAATCAAATCAATAAAGTAAATTACTATGTGCAAGTCAGTATAAACACACTGAGTCTCTGAACGTCGCTGAGCTGATTTTAAAAGGCTGATTTTTAGATATGAACAAACTATTTAAGGTGACAGCCTCTGTTCTGGAGCAAGCATTTCACATAGCTCGGGTTAATCTTCACAGAGCAGATCCCCTTATTGGATTTTCCTGCTGAACCTTAGAGTGAAGCCTGGAGATTCACCACTATCAGTCTGCAATGGAGAAAGGAAAAATGTCATAAAAATAAAACATTTCTACTGCATTTTACATCTAAAACATTTAAATGAGCTAAAGAAGTATAATCACTGTAACCCTGCGTTTAAATGATTGACCTCCAGTGGTCTCTTTAGAATTATGATTAGAACTTGAATATTGCAGTTTGGCCCTTTTGACAATGTATTTAAATAGTAGAGACGACCCACAGACAGTTTAGAGGCCTTTGTATAATTAATGTTAGCCTAGACATTAGCATTAATGTTAGAATACTCTGCCTTTAGGGGAATTGATATGATCAACAGGGCAAGTTGCTATGAAGCTCAGGGTGTATAGTATAGGGTATAGTGATTAATATGTGTGTCTGTAAAGTGATTAAGATTAATTAATGATTAAGTAATTAATGTGTGTGTCTCCGGTTGTGGGAAGGTGAGCGGTCAAGTTTATATATAATTGTGAGGGGCCTATGTCCCCACAAGGATATAAAGAGCTGACACCTTTACAGTGTGGATACATTTTTCCGGGCAACACAAAGATTTTTGTAACTAAACCTGAAACTTTCTTTTTGTAAAACTAACAGGATCATTTGCTTTAGGTTACTAAGGTTAGGTTTAGGGATAGGACTAGGAGTAGCATTCATTACTTACAGTAATCATTACAGTGTTCCCTCACTTATCGCGGGGGATTTGTTCCAGACCCACCCCCAATAAGTGTATTTCTGCAAAGTAGCGACACTATGCTTATTGTAGTAGTTATACATTAAGTACATTATTTTAAGTCTTTATTAACTCTTCCCACACTCTTATACATAACCCTTTCCTTTAATAACTTTTCCCATACTGTACATGTACCTTTTAAAAAAGTCTACTTAAATGTTCATAAAATGTTTTAAACTCTTAAACCTAGATATGTAATTTTAAAAATTTGATATGAGTACTTACCATTGAGCCTTAAGCCTTACTCAGAAGCTTGCTGACAGGAATAAAAAAAAAATGACCACTGCCAAACGACCCTTTTAAAATGAGACTGTCTTTATTACCATTTTTTACCATAGTGCCAACTGTAAAGTTGAGCAGGTTGTTGGTTGAGGAGGAATAATGGACTGGAGTTGTTTTTAATGTTTGGGCTGGACTGCCTAATTCCACTGTGGTTGGAGTGTGGCAGGGGCACTTGTAGTCTGCATCACAAGCCATAGACCTTGCTCCTGTCCCCTAGTGGGCCCTGTCTCTGGGAATTCCCTATAATTCACATGCCTAGTCCTTTGGACACATGACATCAGACCTGGTGCTTTTCCCATGAGATTACTTGGCTTGTTTTAAGCCCAAACATTATGTTTTTAGTGTGATTTTCCCCTTTGCTAACCTGGTAACCATGAACCTTTTCTTATCTAGAATGCAAAACTAAATAATTAATCATAAGGCATCAGTCAAAACAGGCTTTAGTGATTGAATTGGAGTACAGGTACTCCCTTATCTACGATAACGATACATTTAGCCTATATTAAACACATTGTAATCTACTGTAGACCACTGTATTTCCTTGCTACATTTCCTAATGGTCATCACTCCTGCCAAGTGAATCCCTACATCATGCAGTGCGAGTGCTGGAGAGTATTATAGTGCCTATGTAGTTTAAACATGTTTAAAACACTTACATTAAATGACCTTTGGGCAAAGTCATGAACATAAAGTTTGTGTTGTATTGAGTATTGAAAGTATTGAATATCTAATCTTATTTATTGAATAAGATTAAAAATTTGAAAAGCGAAAAGTGGAAAAAAAAAGATTACTGTGCAACCAGGGCTTTACCTCACTACATTTCCTAGGCCTCATCACTCTTGCATTACAACTCCCTACGTCACTTACTGCTTCCTCATCCAAGTGCAGACAAGTACTATGTATACTGCATCCTTGCCTAGAAAAATTCTAAATTAAAGTTTTGTATTATGTTTATTATAAGATTTCTGTTGTAAAATCCAAATATCATAAGTAGTGCTATTGTTAAAGAAGCTCTATGAAGAAAATCGTGTTTTCTATTTTGCTAATCCTCTCATTTTTGCTTTCAAATTTCAGTTACTTCTTAAAACTATATAATGATGTGATTTCAAACTGGAGCTGTCAACAGGTGATTATGACCATGATTTGGTGCAAAAGCAGCATCCAAGGCTGAGACTTTGAAGAGCAGGAGATGGCAAATGGTAAAGGAAACGTGTGAGAAAATTATTGAAATGTTTAAAAACAATGTTCCTCAAAGAAAGATTGTAAGGAATTTTCATATTCCTCCCTCTACAGTGCATAATAACATTAAACAATCACAGGAATCTTGAGGAATTAAAGTGTGTAAAGGCCAAAGGCGCGAGCTTAAGCTGAATGCTGTGATCTTTGATCTCTCAGAAAGAACTGCATCAAGAACCACCATTCAACAAAAGCTGATAGAACCACAGGGGTGAGGGATTAATTTATCAAACCTTTATCAAGCACTACAATATGGAGTTACATTCACAAATACCACTTAAAACTTTACTGTGCAGAAAAGAAGCCTCATGTTAATCATATTATCTGGGATCTAGCATCTAGGATGGACCATCACACAGTGGAAATGTGGATTGTGGCCAGATGAATCAGTATTCCAGATCTTTTTTGGAAAAAATATATGCCATGTGCTCCAGACCAAAGACGAAAAGGACCAGACTGTTATCAGTAACAAGTCCAAATGACAGGGTCTGTTATGGTATGGGGGTTTTGTTAAGTCATTTACAATTATGTGATAGCAGCATTAATGCAGAAAAGACCATTAGAGCAGCAACATTCAACAACATTCAAGATGAGATCTTTAACAAGGACATCCAGGCCTTTTTCATCAAGACAATGCAAAACAAACCAAATCAACAAATGTTATGGTTGAAATATGCAAAATCCTTACAGTCTTTCTTTGAGGAACATTCTTTTTAAACGGTTCAATAATTTTCTTACACATTTCCTTTGCCATTGCATCTCCTGCTCTTCAAAGTCTCAGTCTTTCTTGGATGCTGCTTTTGTACCAAATTATGATCATGATCACATCATGAAATCACATCATTATATAATTTTTTTACCTTATTACTAGCCTTAAATTGCCACCATCCCAACGTTTTTGGAACATGCTGCAGACATCAAATTCAAAATGAGTGAATATTTGCACGATATATTTGCACATTATATATTTGCAAAAATCCAATAAAGTTTATCCATTTGAACATTACATATCTTTTCTTTGTAGTGTATTTGATTGAATATGGGTTGAAAAAGATTTGCAGATCATCGTATTCTGTTTTTACTTATGTCTTATACAACGTCCTAACTTCAGTGGAATTGGGCTTGTATAATGAAATGCTATTATGCTTCACAGGAACAAGTGGAATACATATTTCTGGTCATTTTCACTGTTGAGACCTTCACAAAGATCCTGGCCTATGGTCTGATCATGCACCCCAGTGCCTATATTCGCAGTGGCTGGAACTTGCTGGATTTTGTTATCGTTGTTGTCGGGTATGAACAATAAAGAGTACTGTGTGTATAAAAAGTAAATCTAAATTATGTGTGTGTTTGTCATTTTCACTCTCTGTGTCATTTTTCATTATGTTTGTTTTTTTTAATTTATGTGTGTGTGTGTGTGTGTGTGTGTGTGTGTGTGTGTGTGTGTGTGTGTGTGTGTGTGCAGTCTTTTCAGTGTCGTAGCAGAAATGGGGCAACCCAAACATGGTGATACACATCATGCATCCGGTAAACCTGGAGGTCTGGATGTCAAGGCTCTCAGAGCCTTCAGAGTACTCAGACCTCTGCGCCTTGTATCTGGCGTGCCCAGTAAGTGTGTGTATTTGTTCCTCTGTGTGTGTAAGGGAGAAAAGTATTGCCAGTTGTCACGCTGTGGTGACTGTTGTGGTTTCATTGTATTCAGCTGTACAATAAAGCTTTTCTCAGGCTTGAGTTTTGTTTTGATTGCTGGCAAGTTTGCTTTGTGTGTGTGTGTGCAGGTTTGCAGATTGTGCTGAACTCCATTATGAAGGCTATGGTTCCTCTTTTCCACATTGGTCTTCTGGTCATGTTTGTCATCATCATTTATGCCATTATTGGTCTGGAGCTCTTCATAGGCAGAATGCACAAGACCTGCTACTATGTTGGGACAGGTAACACACACACACACACACACACACACACACACACACACACACCTGGCCCTAATGTTACCCTCAGTAACTACAAGAAAATATTTTTGCTTTTTTGTTTTTTAAATAAATGATGACATTTCAAGGTTTTAGTTTTTATAAAATCGGAAACTGTTTGGAACCAGAAGAGTATTCCCAGGAGTTGAATGATCAGATCCTTTTCTCCTTATGGATCCTTTTAACCTTATATACTAATTGCTTATACAATGATATACAAACATCTCTTAAACATACAAGCATGCACACACACAGAAAGCATGATTTATTTGAATATACATACTATACCTAAATGACTTATTAACATGACTGTACAATGTGAAGGGTTTTTTACAGTTGTGTACCAACTGTTACAGCCTTTATATAGATCACCTTAACGCAAATACATTATGCATGATATTTGCATGGTATCTGCTGTGGAGTCACCCATGCTCTTGTTACAGACCCCGCCCCCCACCCCAATGAAGACATTCAGGAGACTTTGTTGTCTCTGGCAAAGTGGAACACAGATACGAGGATTTTTCACCGATGTTATAGTTTCAGATTTTCACTGGGCCTTAATGGTGCTAGGAAACTAACCACTGGAACTTCCACCATGAGCACCGACCACACAAACCTCAACCTGCCAAAAGCAGATATGAGCTGGTGGGGTTGAGCATTTTGAATTATTGCTTTTCTCTACTAGTTTGAACAAGGACTGTTGTAGCCTAGCAGTTAAGGTCTATGGACTATGGACTATTAAGGTTAAGGACTATGGACCAGAAGGTTCATGGTTCAAATCCCACTTCTGTTAAGCTACCCCTGTTGGGTCTTTGAGTAAGACCCTTAACTCACAATTGCTTGGATCTTGAGACTGTATCAATTATGTTGCTCTGGATAAGGGCGTCTGCTAAATAATGTAAATAGTAGTAGTTTTAAGTGGTGTTTTGTAATTGCATATCCACAGGGTCCTGTTTTGGCTGGTCCTGGTTGCAGGGGACTTTTCTCTATTGTCCCCTATGTGTCCCACGTCTGTGTCTGTCCATGTATGTATGTGTTCCACCTGTCCAGAGGCTAACAAGTCTCAATTCTGCTTTGTGTGAGAGCTGGGTCTTTGTGTGGTACATGATGCAGACCAGGGTGCTACAGTGTTAAAGGATCTTTTATTCCTGTGTGTACATAGACTTGTATGTGGAGGATGACCCATCACCATGTGCATTTGCCGGTAATGGACGTTTCTGTACGGGTAACAATACAGAATGCAGGGGTGTCTGGGAAGGCCCTAATGGTGGCATCACAAACTTTGACAACATCTTCTTCGCCATGCTTACTGTCTTCCAGTGTATTACCATGGAGGGGTGGACTGATGTTTTGTACTGGGTATTTAGTCAGCGTTTTCTCATTTTATTTTTTCTGTAAATTACCTTTGGCAATGTTGCATCTTTTCCATTTACCTTAAAATGTTAAGGAAGAAAACAGATCTTGAAATTTTTTCAGTACAATATCAACACAATTGTCAGTTGTTGATTACTATTATTGTGGTTTTATTTAACCCTCTGCAGTAATTCACCTTTATTTTTGGTGCACACTACATTTTAATATGTTCCTTCTCTCCCTTTAGATGAATGATGCTATTGGTTTTGAGCTACCCTGGATTTATTTTGTGTCTCTAGTCATCTTTGGATCCTTCTTTGTCCTAAACCTTGTTCTGGGTGTTTTAAGTGGGTAAGAGACGTAAAGGTTCAAACAAATTTTCAGTTTGTCTCTGATGATTGCTGAATGGGATATACTGTATGGAGACAAACCATTTAATGTGCAAACGTTGTATGTCAATTTAGTGAATTTTCTAAGGAGAGAGAAAAGGCTGTGTGCCGTGGTGAACTTCAGAAGGCTCAGGAGAAACAGCAGATGGAGGAGGACATGGTAGGTTACATGGACTGGCTTATTGAGGCTGAAGACATGGATGAAGATGGCAATAAACGTAAGTCACCAAACATGCTTCCTTCTACAGTCATAATTGAAAACCTCTTTTTCATCACCCCTTTTGTCTTAAGGTGCTGTGGTGGCGAAGAAAAAGTTGATGAAAAAATATGGCTGGTATAAGCATAGTGAAGATGGAGGTAGTTTTGTTTTGTTCTACTCTTTGTAGAAACAATAATAGAGACATATGAGTGCAATGGATATAATCTTTTTACAGAGTCCGATTCAGACTCAGAGTTTGAGGCTTTTTTGGATGAAGACAATGGCTGCTGTGCCTCTATACAGTAATGCTATACAATCATGTTTTTTTAAATACATGTACAGTTTTTCTACTGTCATTCAGTACGTTGAATTCTGATTTAATCTAACCTCTTTCCTTAAACTCAGGGCAAAGCTGCTGACTATAAGCTTTTGGTGAGTAAAATTTCTCCGTTTCTCTTAGTTTGAATGTTTCATGGCATATCTTTGCATCATTTGACCTGACATTTTTGAAAAGCGTAAAAGCAGATACGTTCCTTATATGTGTCTCAAGTCTCTGCCGTGTGGATCTAAAGCCCCGTTTACACATAGACGGTTTAGTCGGCAGTTAGTACATAGACCGAAGTTCACAGTAGTTCTGGCTGTTTTTGCGGTGGAAAAATGGGTGGAGCACTTTATGCAAATTGACCGCCGTTTTTGACCACTGTACTATCCGCAAATAGGCAGATAAAACGCCGCTAAATCCGCCGAATAAAGCGATGTTTTGACGCCGTAGCATCCGGCACACATCAGGCAATGGGGGTTAATACCCAGTTCTATCCCTTACAATCACGTTAAGACGCGGTTGAGAACGGCGGTGTTTTGCTGCCGCCGATAATGCCCTGTGTACTGCCCATAAAGCCCTGTATACCGCTGGTTAATACCCAGATTTTTACAGAAGTGAAAGTGAAATGGAAAAACATAATAGTAACAAGATATGAAAAATATGCTCAAATGTTATCAGACACTGGTAACTTGTAATCACTTGTAATCTTTGTGGGCTTTGTCCCAGACCATGGGATGGCTTTTGAAGAAGTCTGCTGCTAGCTGTTCTCAGCTGCAGTTTCTCCCTCTTGGCCTGGACGTGCATTTATTCTCAGCAGATGCTCAAATGTTTGAGCGTTACACATATAATATACTATATATAAACTATATATAATATTTATTGCTCAATGATTGAACATATGGCTACAGACCTAGGAACGGACACGACTATGAGCAAGAACGCGACACATGAGATAACCACAGCAGCTAGAGGACACTCACTTCAGGTGTGCCCCTG
>JAVSBU010151215.1:0-12666 GCA_033118015.1 Loricariichthys derbyi
CACACACACACACACACACACACACACACACACACACACACACACACACACACACACACACACACACACAGAGACTGGACTGTAATAATGGACTCACACTTTAATAACTGGAACTGGACTGCAATAACTGGAACTGGACTTTAGTAATTGAAACTGGACTGTAATAATGGAACTCTAATAACTGGAACTGGACTCTGATAATGGAACTGGACTGTAATAATGGAACTGTGATAACTGGAACTGGACTGAAATAATGGACTAACACTTTAATAACTGGAACTGGACTCTGATAATGGAATTGGACTGGAATAATGGAACTCTAATAACTGGAACTGGACTGTAATAATAGAACTGGACTCAAATAATGGACTCACACTTTAATAACTGGATCTGGACTTTAATAATTGAAACTGGACCCTGATAATTGAACTGGACTGTAATAATCAAAATGTACTTTAATAATGGAATGCTACTTTAATAACTGGAACTGGATTTTAGTAATTGAAACTGGACTGCAACAATGGAACTGGACTGAAATATTGACTTGCACTTTAATAACTGGAACTGGACTGTAATAACCGGAACTGGACTTTAGTAATTGAAACTGGACTGTAATAATGGAACTCTAATAACTGGAACTGGACTGTAATAATAGAACTATAATAACTGGAACTGGACTGTAATAATGAAACTTGACTGTAATAACTGGAACTGGACTCTGATAATGGAACTGGACTATAATAATGGAACTCTAATAACTGGAACTGGACCGTAATAATAGAACTGGACTGAAATAATGGACTCACACTTTAATAACTGGAACTGGACTTTAATAATTGAAACTGGACTATAATAATCTAAATGTTCTTTAACGATGGAACTTGACTGTAATAACTGGAACTGGACTGTAATAGCTGGAACTACAATGTAATAATTGGGATTGAACTATAATAAGTTGTAGATGACTATAATAAGTATTGGCACCCTGGACAAATTACTTGTTTTTTGTATGATCTTAAAGAAAATAACATAACCCATGCAAGAAAGTAAACTGCAAGTAAGAAATTAAAAATAAATGATGTATGTAGCTGTAATTGTAGACTGTAATTGTTTTGATGAGGGTTCCTGTTTGTTCCCTGCAGTGGTTTTGTTAACTTATTTCATTTAACAAAGTGAGCCACTCGTGCTTTGGTAATATATTATATATTATTCACTCTTGGTGTAATAACTTTATAACATTATTACTGGTTGAATGTCACTTTCTGTGCTGTTTCGATGCTTCAGATCAAATCTGATCAGCACCTTTTCAGAACTTTGAAACATTTTCTCAAGTCTCTCCAGTTTTTATTCGTCTTATCCACCTCGCATCCTTTCTCCGTCTTTCCACCCAGAGAATATCACTCTGTCCCATCAATGCTTTTTATTCCATTGGAATAATTCCAGATGAAGCTGAAAGGTCAGATGATGGACTATTTAGCGTGATAAGGAAATGTCACGTCGTAAATGCGGGCCACGTCTTTAAAGCTCTGTGTTATACATGAGGTTTATCTCAGCGCCTCGTCTTTGTCCTCGCTCATAAAGACCAGTTTACAATGGGACGGCAGGACACTGCGACGTCCATCGTGACTGACAACTACATGATTTGACTGACAGCACTGGTGCATTATGAGACTTATATGAATTGTGCATTGTGAATAGAAGGGAAATGACTGGGAATGGACTGGAGTGAATAAACAACGTCTCTTTTTATCAGAAACAATGATCTGAGCTGAATTTCTGATGAAGCAAGACTTTATCATAGTGCAAATGCTCTCCAAAGTCAATCTTCTCTAACTTGAAGTCTTTCGGAAAATGGATAAAATGAGATAAATGGTGTCTTAGTGTATATGGAAAGCCAAAATGGTCAAAAACCTTTCTGGGTTTTAAATACATGATTAATTATGATTGGATCAATCATGACATTTCAGGGCTGTACAATGTTAGGCAAAAGTTTGAGCTCCCCAAATGTAACATTACGTTCAGTCTATCTCACAAATCAGGGAGTTAATCATGTATAAAATATATAATAATTCTAATAAGTAGAATAACAAATAAGTGACACAACTATAATTAATCATTAGTACATTATTTGTTTTTCCTATTTCCTAAACAATCAGTATTTAATTATTAGAGTATGAAAACAATATCATGATTTATTTATTACTTGCATGCAGTGGTAACAAGAACCTACAAAATCAAACAAATTGATTTAGATTTTATTTTTACTCCACATTATATATGCTGAGGTTGGCATGATGGCACAAATCGTAAGCTCTGCTGCCTCATAGATCCAGAGATCCCTGGTTAAATTTCTTAAATTTTACCTGTGTGGAGTTTGCATGTTCTCCCCATGTCCATGTGGGTTTTTTCCATGTACTGTTTTACTCCCACATTCCAAATACATACATTAGGTTAAATGGCCTCTCTAAAGTATCCCAGAAAAAGATAGCATGTGCCCTTTGATGCATTGTTGGTTCCTACCTTGTGCCCTGTGCTGTCAGTTGGACCCATATACTATACCACAAGTCAGTTAGATTCATATATTCAATTAACCAAACCCAAATCTACTAAAAATGATTTTATCACCATTATTCAACACGTCAGCCGTGTTTTGCAGATTCTTTTTGACATTTTAGGTTTTGATAGTGCATAAGCATCTGCATCTTAATTACAGCGATGTGAAATGTAATCCGGGTTTTAATTACTAAACAGGCAGGGCTCGAGCGAATCCAAACTCAGCCCTGTTTTTCTCATCAGGGATTTCCAATCTCACTCATCAGCCTAGTTTCAGCCACATGAAAACAAGCCAGTTAGACATTTTTGGAAAGTAAGCATTTAGGTCATTAGGAAATTAAGTGCACGAGCTGTGGAAGGAAAATGAGAGTTAAGTTGAGAAGGACAGAGGGAAAACACTCACAGTTTGGTGTTAGAGTTTTTGCGCTGTCAGATTCTTCCTTATCTGCTTTTGTTTATCTGCCATTCCTTAAGTAACAGACTGTGGAATAACATAAATGTTACATTTTACTAGTAAAGTCGAGCAAACTCAGTATTCATGGAGGAAGTTCTGGTAGATATCTACTGTGCAATTTTTACTATCTGTAATTTTACACTTACATAACCATAAAGCAAATTTGATTATAATGTGTAATTTATGGCCCAGATCTGTACTGTTAATTTTGTTTTGTTTTTTTTTACTAATAAACATTAAGTATAGTTGATGCCATTTTGTATCAGTAAAGAAACCAGACAGTAGCGTTTTTGATTACAAAACAGAGATACAAAAGTCAAACTAATACACCGTTAGAGAAACAGAACAGACGCCCCTTTATGTTTATTTGGTTGAATTTAATACGCCTAATCAGTTATACCCTGACTCCCGACCTTTCTTTCACCCCCTCTTTTCTGTCTTTTTCCTGCACCAACCCCCAAACCTCCACCCTCTAGCACACCTCCCCTCTTTAAAGGCTGAGCCTCTCCAGGTGTGCACAGTGCTATGAAAGGGAAGGAGTGGAGTAAAAGAATGAGATGTGCCCAAGGTTATCGACTTTCTTGGGAAAACACATCTCTGGAAAGAAATCAGTAGCCAAATGCTGCAATAACTCAGCCGCCATTGATCGATGCTCACATTGATCTACACACACGTTACAAACTCTCGGAGCGAGAACCAGAGCCTTTTCCAAATCACAATCAGATATAGATTACTGCATCCTGAGCTAAGCATGAGTATCTCTATTATTATTATTATTATTATTATTATTATTATTATTATTATTATTATTATTATTATTATTATTAACAACAACAATAAGAAGAATAATCTGAAAAAGGGCTAATATACATATATATCATGGGACTGTGGTAGCCTAGCGGTTAAGACTATGGACCAGAAGGTCCAGGGTTCAATTCCAACCTCTGCCAAGGTGTCACTGTTGGGTCCCTGAGCAAGGCCCTTAATTGCTCTAATGTAAGACAATATAATATTATAATATTAATATAATGTATAGATTGTAAGCCATTCTGGATCAGAGTGTCTGCTAAATGCTCTACATGTAAATTAATATGAAAAAATAAATAACGTAGAAAAAAATGCCATTGAAAAAGTACAAATTTAGAACTGTATGCTGTGTGGAACAAATAAATTTTAGAAAAAAAAAAGTAAAATACAAAAATAATAAAAATTAAACTGACCTAACAACAACAACAACAACAACACTAATAATAATTACAATAACAACAACTATAATAATAATAATAACAACAAGAACAACAATAATAATAATTAAAGTAACAACAACTATAATAATAAGAAGAAGAACAAAAACAATAATAACAACAACAAAAACAATAGTAATAGTAAAAATAACAACAATAACAACAACTATAATAATTATAACAACAACAACAACATTAATAATAATAATAATTTCAACAACAACAACAACAATAATATATTATTATTATTATTATTAGTATTAATAATAATAATTAATAAATAATAATACATATAATAATAATAATAATAATAATAATAACAATAATAATAATAATAATAATAATAATAATAACAAATACAATACTAAATTATCATAATATTATCACAATATTTTAAGAGGTTATAATAAGGTTGACAGTGTGATGCTCTGGGTGAAGTTCCGCTGTTGTGATGGTACGTAGGTGCTGGTGGCTGATGGCCATATGTTGGTTGTTCTGCTGAGTGACACATAGCATGTCCAGACCTGCCCAGGATCTCACACACTATACCAGTGATTGTATCAGATATCTTAAGTTAGCTGGTTGACACATTTGTGGGAAACGAGATCATGGTCTTTTGGTGATGGATTGTTAAGATTTTGCCATTAGTTAAGCTTCATGTGATGTTTTTTAAATGACAGTAATCATAAGAAACACATGAGAAAGTGACTCGGTATTTGGTACCGAATCTGGAAGTTGTATCTCTGAAGAATTTGAATATGGCTAAAATATTTGTCATTTTAAACTGGATCAGTATTGAATGACTTAAGCTGTGGTAAATTCTCAAGTAACCACTTTGTTTTTTAATCCCAGCCATAAACACCTCCATTAACCAAACAATACACTGAAGGCTTGGTAGAAGTGTTGAAATGTGAGAAAGACAAACAATGTGCATGAGCTGTGCTTGGAAAAACTGGGAAACACTAAGAGTTTTAGGTTTAAAACATTTTCCCTGTGAGTAGCTACACATTTAGAACTGTATCTCTTTCTCTCTGTGGGTTTCCAACCCAGATCTTGGTAACCAAACTCATGGCTCTCAGCTCCAAACACACAAATCAACCAAACACCACATGAAACTTGGTACAGGTGTTGAGAGATGGGAATGTGCGACAATATGGACCATCTGGGGCTCCCAGAGGAATGAAGGGAAACGAAAGGCGGATTATGCTGGGTCAGTTTCCCAACCTTTTTGGTTAACTCCCAGTGATCTACATTTTCTTTCTCAGCTCCACATGCACCTGAATCACGCAAGTAAATTCTAGAGTGTCCTGGCATTCTTGAAGAGCTACACTGAGCGACCGACCACAGGGCTTTCCAAACGAATCCTTCTTAAACGACTTGATAAACCACACTTTTCTCTCTGTTCAACCAAACAACACATGGAACCTGGTACACGAGTGTTGAGAGATGTGATGTAACAACAATTATGGACCATCTGGAGCTCCCGGAGGAAAGACTTGAGAAACAATGGGAAGATTTGCTGGGTCAGTGTTTCCCAACCTTATTTGTGGTAACCTCCAAAGATCCATGTTTTGGTTTTCAACACCAAACTCACTTGATTTTTACAGAAACATGAGGAGCTGAACTATAGAAATATTTGAATTAATTGGGGTTTAAGCTTAGGCTAGGTTAATGCTTCCCCATTAAATTTAGGTTAATATATGAAATACATGGTACAGGTGTGTTGGGAGTTGGGAAATGTACCATCTGGGCTCCCTGAGGACTGAGAAAGATTATATTGGGTGGCTGAAACTTTCGAGTGAAAGTTGAATGGGTTGAGTCAGTGTTTCCCAACCAATTACCTGTGAATCCACTTATTTACTTGCTCTCAGCAGCAGCAATCAAGTAATAACAAAGATTATCTGGTACAGGGGTGATGGAAGCTGTAATTGAGAAAATGTAGATCACTAGAATTGTGTTTCTCAAACAAATCAAAACAAAAAACATATGGAATACTGGATATGGGTGTGTTGCGAGCAGGGAATGGACCATCTGGGGTCCCATAGGACTGGTTTAGGTTGGAGACTAAAACTTGTGTGTGAAAGCTGTGGTACTTAATATTCCTGAGTGCACTTGCCAAATGCACCACAATCAGTCTATTAAGTACAAGGGAGATAAATATATTGATTACTTCAGGCTTGTTGATATTCTTGCTGAAATTAACCTGCAGTAGGTGTTACTCGCTGGGAAAAGCAACAATATGGACCCTTTGGAGATCCTAGGGCACTGGATTATGAATGTTGGTTGAACGTAGGAGTAAGGTCCATAGGTACTTTATTAGAATTATGCCCCTTTTGCCTTGTGTTCATACCACAGGAAATAGGAACAATTATAGTTCTTAGAACTCCAAGTATATGGACTTTTTAGCTTGTTCTTCAAGGTAGCACCTTTTCTCAGCACATAAGAACCCTCAGTGATGTAAGAATGCTGCAGTTTAAGCCCTCTAAGTGAAATTTATGCACACTGACCCATAAAAGACCCTGGAACAAATGTAGTTCTTAGAGGAGCTCCACAGGTGTAGTTATTCCCAAATTAGTCCCTAGAACTGTTTGGTGTGAAAGCAGCTGATGCTTATTTGCTTATTAACACCATTGGAGTATGGGCTTGTGTACATCATGTTCTAACTGATTACAAAGAGATAAACCGGGGGCACAGGGGTGCAGTGGATAGTGCTGTCACCTCACAGGTTTGATTCTCAACCCAGAGTCCATCTTTTGGAGTTTGGATCTTCTGATTTTCTCCCACATTCAAGACACATGCATTCAAACCCAGTAGTGAGTAGACTGGCATACTGCCAAGAGTTGGCTCCCACCTTGTGTTCTGTGTTGCCAGTTAAGTGAATAAATGAGTGATTATTAGGATTGGTCAGAGAGCATCACGTATTTCGTACTCATTAATGAAGATGTTAGGCTGTTACTGTAAGACCTGCTATCTCCAAAAAAAAAATAAAAAATAAAATAATAAAATCTCATTCGTCAGCAGATGGTGTGACTGTGTCACACAGACATTTGTGCGACTGACCAGCATGACACACTTTTAGAAAACCTGAGGTGAGCACACCTCATCTGAGTCACCAGTCCTTCATTAGATGACCTGGCAGTTCTCTTCGATGCACTGCAGCTACCAGCTTTCAGACTTTTATGTTTGGATGATTTTTGCCCAACGCGTTTGGATTAATAAAGCATGACTCGAGCGCTGCCAGGATGTAACTGAACACTTTATTACTCTTACAGTATTAGCAGGCCTTCTCCCCATCTCACACACACACACACACACACACACACACACACACACACACACACACACACACACACACACACACACACACACGTTCAGAGACGTGCTGTAGAGCTCAGAGAGCTTGAACAGAGTGGAGAAATGGCGTCACCCCTCGTGGGAGCTCCTGGTCCTCTTAACTCTTTCTCAAACCTGCGTGAAGCTCGGAGGTCTGAACGGCTGTGTATAAGGGACCTGTTCTGCACTTGGCCAGAATCGGTGGCGCCGTGTGACGCACGGCTTCTTTAAAGGCTCGCTAAAGCTTTATGGCCTCAGGAGTTTGTTAAAGGCAGAAATGGCGGCGTGTAGGGTGCTGGAAACAAAAGGGTTCTGTTTCACCCTGCCTTTATAGTCATGGTACCATAGTCCATAGGCCATAGTAACAGTAACATGCTGCTGGAACGTTCCAGATTGTGGATGGCATAATCACGGCTTCAGAGGGCTGAAGCAAATATAACGTGGGAAAAAGTTTAGCATGTACTATAGAGGGTTAGGTGTGTGTCTTATTTTTGAGAACTGGTTTGAATTACAGGTTTAGTTTCCAAACTGATGACTATTTTAGATTAACTAAGATGAATGAATCAGTGAGTCATTCTGTTCGTTCAGTCTTTTTCTAAACATGCTTCATGACTACACTCGTTTATAATCATATAATCATCACCAGTTGGCTATTATTGGCTTTATTTATCAAAGGCGTGTGTCACTTACCAAGAGTAAGAGAACAAATTAAATCTTTGATCTGTGTGCTTTTAAGTAGCTCTGTGGGTCAATGATTGAATCATTTGGTCATGAGTATGATTCACTCGCCTCTCCTGGAGTAAATCCAAGTTTGAATCAGTGAATCATTTGGTCATGAGTGTGATTCACTGCTACTTGTTCAGTGAGAAAGTGAATTACTTGAATCAGTGATCATGACTGAGCCTCACTTCCCTCCTTTTCCTGGTTTATAGTCTTGCTATCAAGCTTCCTCTTGCAAAGCTTCAGTGACTGAATCAGTGAATCATTCATGTGACTGAAATTGACTCGCCTCCAGTTCAGCTGGTCAGTGTTTAAAGCAGGGAATCATTTTTTAATTACACATATTTGCCTCCATTATAAAGCTCTTTCACATCAAAGGAACTTTTTCATAGTTCTAAGAACTGTGGGCCCCCCCCCCCCCCCTTTTAGCCCCATGTTTTTAAATATTCTTGTACATGGACTTCTAAGAAAACTTGGTGTGGCTTAGGGCACTTCAGCAACACAGGACATTCCTATTGGTGGTGTGAATGCAAACAAAAGAAGACCCTGTAACATACAGATGGTAGTTCCTTGAGAATTGGTCCCTAGAACAGATTTAGTTAGCAAGTCAGCATTTGACTCCCAAATCAATGTTGTGACCAAGAGTCACTTTTCTCTTATTCAGTGGACCAAGCTTCATAGTTTGAAACGACTGAGATTCACTCTTCTTTTATATAATAGGTTTTTGTGTGAATCAATGAATCATTTGATCACAGCTGAGATTTGCTCCTCTTTTATTCAGCTGATCAGTGTTTGAATCAATGAATCATACTTCTTTCTGATTACTCTCTGCTAATCGTGTGCCTCTCGTTATATGCTAGTGTAGTGTGCGTTTTGACAGTAGTAGCTTATTACTTAGCCGTGTCGTTGGTGTGCAGTGCATCCAATCGTTCAGGTAGCCCTCTGTTTATATGTAAAAATCTATAGATTGATCTGCTTGATCTTTTCCTTCATCTTTTTTTATGCTGAGAGACTCTGTGCGGTGATGCAATTCCTAATTACTGCAGCATCCATCCGCCTCACTATGCTAATCACCCCGTCAGCTAATTGCCTCGGTGCTGCCTTGATTAAGCTGAGTGACACCTACAGGAAGTGTGGATCAAAATCCCTCAATCCCCCACCTGAGGAGCTGAGCAGCACCACGTTACTGACTGACATCACAGGGTAGATTCTGCTTCCAAAAACGGTGCCACGTGTGAGATGCTTTCATTCTGAGATCAGAAAAGATGGAATCGTCTCATTTTCCGTCTCTATTGTTTTGGCTTTACGTTCCAGTTTTCTTCTTCTTTTATCGTCTCATTGTCCTTTAACAAATCCTTCCTTCTGTCCTCTCTTACTCTTTGTTAAATTCTCTCACACTTTCTGTCAACGCAGCTCATCGGTATATCCTCTCAAATTCTTCTTTCTGTCCTTTAAACCTTTACCTTGTCTCTTCACACTCTATCACACTCTTCTGTCTCATCTCACGCTTTTGTCTGGACACGTATGAAGATATTTGCCTTTCTTAATATCACACCGCTTACACTTACTGTTTTTATTAGCGTGAATAAAGTCGCGCTCTCATTGTCTCGTTGTCCTCTTTCATTTCGTCTCAAAATCACACAGCTGTCTAAGTGTGAACTCGCACATCTGGCGACGTCTACAGCAGCACGCCTTAGAAATCCAGACAGCGTGTGTGAATGAATGCTGGAGGTAAGCAAAGGTCACGGCGCAGACCATATGCAGCCATAACAGCGCTGTTTATTATAAATGAGTGTGTGTGTTTGGGTTCTCTCATCCCCCCTGGTGGTTTTCGGCTTTATCCATCTCTCGACTGTCAGTCACAGTTTAAAGTTCATGAAATTTCTATGAGGATTGATCGAAGGTCGTGGGTTTCAGTGATTGATCAAGCTTCATGCTTCTGACTCTCGCTCTACATTGGCATAGTGAAGTGAGAAACTGTGTGTCCGTGCCTCGCCTGCGTGGAGGAAGGGAATCAATTGCACACACAGCGAAGGGGTTTTAGACGTTCGTCAACAGGCCACTTTGCACGCAGGAAAACAAATCGCTTCCTGTTGTCTCCTGCTCCTCCAGACACGTCCTCTCGCCTCGTAACAACCAACGTGACAATCAGACCTCATAAACACACCCGGTCTTGCCCTTATCTATAAAGGCGAGAATGGAAATGGGAGATTGAGGCTCGCTGTGCAGGAATTTGAGTCTTCCAAACAAATCAGAGTTTGATTAAGTGGTTTGGATACACAGATGGAGCTGAATTTAGACGTAGCCCTCTGAACGGCGAGGATGGGATTGTGGACGACGGGGTGTGACTCTGCCTTCAATCACTCCATCAGATGGACTGAGAAAGGAAATGTAAATAGCAAGCTGAACAAGGAGAAAATAGACATGAAAATGTAGGTAAATATTGCAAAGAGGGAAAGACGATCAGCTGGACACTGCTGGTGAGGGAAAGATCGAGAACTGGATGGAAATAGAGGTAAAGCCCCTGCAGAAAACACACACATGGACCATGATGTCAAATATTACAGAAATCAAGAAAGACTTTGGGGAGCTCTATGTCAGAAATAGTACCACCACACAGAATCCCAAAAATTAGCCTCCTGTGACATGCCTAATAATGTTTTACCTCCACAAATTCTGACAGGAGTTTCCTGTAGGTTGGGATTTTGTTGACCCTTTTGACCATACGCTTTGATACACCTGTGAATTCATCTCCTTCCCTCACACTATGGTCTTTGGCACAACCAAATGCTATCACTCCTTTTTGCCAATCGTTTGGCAAACATCTGCTTTTTGACTCATTTTCCACACACCGAACGAGACATTCACTGCACTGTACCACCTCTTCTCAATCCTCAAAAGTTACTTCAACCTTAAAAAGGCAAGGTGACTAATTTTTGTCCGAGAAGTATGAGTTAGCTTCTTACGGCTCCAGAGTGACTTCCACTGGGAAAACAGAAAAAGACAAACAGGCAAAGAAAGAAAGACAGACAGAAATAAAGTAAGACAAAGAAACTGAGAGAAAAATATAGGAAGAAAGAAAGATAGAAAGACAGAAAAAAGAAAATGAACGGGAGAAAAAGAGAGAGAAAGAAAGAATGAAAGAAAGCAAAAAAAGAAAGACAGAAAGACAGACAGTCAGAAAAAGAAAGAAAGAAAGAAATATAAATAGAGAGACAGACAAAAAAATGATAGGAAGAAAGAATCAAAGTAAGATGAAGAGAAAGACATAAAGAAGGAAGGAAAGAAAAAAGAAATGGGACGAGAAAAAAGAGAGAAACAAAGAAAGAACAAATGAAAGCAAAAAAGAAAGCTAGAAAGAAAGAACCACTGGAAAAGTTGAGGAAAAATGAATGATTGAAAGAAATACAGATAGACAGAGACAGACAAAAAGAAAATGATAGTAAGAAACAGAAAAAGTAAGATGGAGAAAAAGAGAGAAAGAAAGAAAGTAAAAAGACATAAAAAAGAAACATGAAGACAAAAAAGACAGAAACATACAAAGAACAAAAGAAAGCAATAATGAAAGACAGAAAGACAGACAAAGAAAGAAAGAAAGAAAGAAAGAAAGAAAGAAAGAAAGAAAGAAAGAAAGAAAGAAAGAGGGAAAGAAAAAACAGAAACATGAGGAGAAAAAAGAGAGAAACAAATAAAGAACAAAAGAAAGCAAGAAAGAAAAACAGAAAGACAGAAAGACAAAGAAAGAAAGAACCACTGGAAAAATTGATAAAGAAAGAAAGAAAGAAAGAAAGAAAGAAAGAAAGAAAGACAGATAGACAGAGATAGACAAAAAGAAAATGATAGTAAGAAAGACAGAAAAAGAAAGAAAGAAAGAAAGAGAAACATGAGGAGAAAAACGAGAGAAACAAAGAAAGAACAAAAGAAAGCAAGAACGAAAGACAGAAAGACAAAGAAAGAAAGAACCACTGGAAAAATTGAGAAAGAAGGAAAGAAAGAAAGAAAGAAAGAAAGATAAAGACAAAAAAGAGAAAAACATAGAAAGAACAAAAGAAAGCAAGAACGAAAGACAGATAGACAAAGAACGAAAGAAAGAAAAAGACTGGAAAAATTTAAGAGAAAAAGAAAGAAAGAAAGAAAAAAGACAGAAGAAAGAAAAAGAAAAATAAACACAAAGAGAAAAAAGAGAAACAAAGAAAGAACAAAAGAAAGAAAAATAGAAAGACAAACTTAATTAATTAATTAATTCACTCCTCTTTCTACTCTACTAAGGAGGCCTAATGCTTAGGAGTGAGTGAGTGAGTGAGTGAGTGAGTGAGTGAGTGAGTGAGTGAGTGTGTGTGTGTGTGTGTGTGTGTGTGTGTG